>DWQT01000414.1:0-23237 GCA_018244895.1 Myscelus amystis hages | reverse complement strand
TTTCATGAGAATCGGTCAAGCCGTTTCGGAGGAGTACGGGAACGAACATTGTGACACGAGAATTTTATGTATAAGATTTACTAACACTTAGTCATTTAGACCTAAAATTAAAATCATAATTACATCTTTCATTATTTTTTTATATTAAATAACATGGCCGTCATTGCCATCAAAGGTACTGAATACTATAATATGATAATAAGGTACTATATTGAAATAGTCTAAGCCTAAATATGACGTATACTAGTGCCTCGTGCATGTAGAGCCTTATGTACAACCGGAGGTGGCGCGGTCGCCGTCGGCTGCGGCCGCTAAGTAAACTTCCGCCGGGGCCTCACTCGCCCGGATGTGAATTCTCCCATTTGGCGGTAACGGAGAGCACTTCCGCCATTATTTCTTATATCGTTTTGTTTCGTACTTCGTTACGTTTCTGTGTATTGTTTCGTTAGATATGTGATACTTGATTTTTGAAGACACTAGTACAAATGTTTCTTGGGTGGTTGCCATCCGAAAATGAAACAAACGACAAAGACAAAGACGTTTATTTGCACAAATGTTATTATTATTATTAATAATGACAAAATAATAATAAAACAATTCTTCCAGATAGTTCCAGTCATAATAACTAGATAACCAAAATACATTTTTTGATCTATTTTACATAACACATTATACTCAATTATTATATTGAATCAATATACTAAATGAAGCATTCATTTTTAATTCAATTTTAAGTATACGGGTAGATGCGAAAAACAATGAAGTGTCTTGGTTCAAATTGAATTTAAAAAAGGAACGCGCTGAATTCTTTTTTAAACAAGACGCAATATATATCGAAAGGCATGAAAAAGGAGCACAAGCGATCAAATAAAATATCCACCGTTCAAAGCTGGAAATAACCAGCGCCTGTCCCATAACTGTCGGGCGTTTTCCGCGCCACTCGGTCTCACAGACCCCGGTCGAAAACTGCGCCAAAACTAAAATATATCCGGAACCTTTCGTGCATTTGTTTCGCCCGCCTCATTCTACATATTATACGTATGTATATACTGCAGAAGCTATGACAGACTAGGGGTTTGAAATTCAGCCTTCATCTCCGGGGGGTCTGGGTGCGTTCCGGGCACGCACCTCCGACTTGTTACGTGCCTTTTACTACAAAAAATTTAAATATCACTTTGTATAACAGTGAAAAAAAAATCTGAGGAAACCTTAGAGATTTTGTAAAGTATATAATATTTTGTGTGGTATGTAAAGTCTACCAATCCGCATTCTCCTTATGAGAAGAGACCCGGTCCAGCAGTGGATAGGAAAAAGGATAAAAAAATTATGTACTATACGGAACTTGCCACTGACTAAACAACTATAACAGAGCTATGTAAACTCTCCTTTAAAATGCTAAAACCATCAGGTCTACGGCCAAATAACACTTGATTCACATCGTCCTTCCTATAGTTCCCTATCTGTCCTTTTTAAAGTTGAGTGGTATTTTGCTAATTGATATTTATAAATAAAAAGTTGGTCGCGAAAACACCTTCACTTAATAGGCTGATTGCTTTGATGTGCGCCAAAGGTTTCTCGGAAGGTTCGCACGTATAAAATGCCTCATTCCGCGTAATTGGCCTCGATCGACGCCTACGTGTGTATTACACTCAATAAATATTCCATAAGATATGAGACCGAGTAAACATTTAGCGCGGGAGCCGCGCGGCCGGAAAGCGATGCGTTTGTTCTTAATCATTTTAGAGCTGTGTTAATTTTTTTTTCTACCCTTTTAGTGGCCCCACTGCTGGACCGGGTCTCCTCTCATAGAGGGATTTAGGCCATAGTCAAGCGGACCAAGTGCGTTAGTACACTTCTCACACGTCGGGAAATATTTATAACATCTCTAAAGTGTGCAAGTTTCCTCAGGATGTTTTCCTTCACCGTTATAGCAAGTGATTTTTAAATCTTAGTTACACAATGCACGTATCAAGTCGTGTGCCGCGATCAAACCCAGACCCCCGGAGTGAGAGGCTGAACTTCAAACCAGTAGGCTAGGCTCTAGGCTCTAGGCTCTCACTGCTTATAATTGTTCCAAAAAAATTGACTGTAACCCTTTACAGGTCACTCTTTACTGCATTCTTTACTCCGGTTTAACGGAGAGCCGGATTAGTGGCCAATCTTTTTGTCGGATGTATTTAAAGAGTCTTTAAGCCCTCCGAGGTGTAACGATCGTTTGTAACATTAATAACCGAGACCGATAGCTTAAGGTGCCTTTTGAAGCACGGAAAGGCTCGTGAAAAGTTACCATTAGTGATCCTTCCAAGTGCAATAGGCCCAGCTTTACTAAGCATTGCTGAAAGTGGGTACTTGAGAAAGTAACGACAAATTCTCTTCAAAGTAAAAAAAATAGCAATTAATAAATTAAATGAAGCCAATATAGCACAAGTTTGTTTACAAAAACATTACACTACATATATGAAAATTTTACGATTCCTTCAACGATTAACACATTGGTAATATTTGACAAAACATTTAAAAAAAATGTGACAATGCCTAAAAACACAGCCTCCCGCTGTAGCCTGTTGGAACATAACCGCGTCAATATCCGTCAGCCGATCGCCAAAGGATCGCGCGAAAGTAATTACCGTCATTAGCATATTATCGGGGACGAGTGAGAAACTGCGAATAACGTGTTATGGGATAACCGGCACCGAGGTATACAACATTACGAGCCTTTTACTTACTGCCTAGCGGTAGTTACGGGCTATTACCTATAAATACAGGGTATGCGATTCAATGATTTGCAATTAATCAATTTATTTGGTAATCCCATTGTTTTTTGACACACATTTCAATGCACTACTTTATACTATACTGTATCTATTCTACGGTAACGATTGTATTATTATAGATCAGATCAAATTGGTATCAAGACGGATTAGTGACTTATCTATACGACTAAATAATAAGTAAACTTAGTTTAATAAGGCCAATCCAAGCTTTCAAATAGTAAGAGACATTTTAGTAGTGGATAGAAGTAAGCACCATTTTTCTCCACCATGAGTCGCCGACTGACATATTAACGGTACGTTTAAGAGTCCCTTGCAATAAATAATGCGCATTAAGGCTGTTTCTCATCGAAACGGATACATAAAAATTCATCTACCCCCCATTCTAACGGACAGTTCGCTTTTCGTCGCCGGATTATTATTTTATGCACCCCCATGAGCTTGGACCGTTTTATTGCGTATTGAAAACGAGTAATGTCTCCTCGGCGGCGATAGATTACGCTTTTATATTCTTCGTATACAGATATGGGCGGATTAAAATCGCATGGATGTTCGAACTCCGCCTGGAAATAAATCATAACGAGGCGTCGCCGTGACAAATAAGAAAGATTTTTTTGATTTGTGTGACTTAAGATACTCTTCCGTTGCTTCTTCCTTTATGCTTGCTATACTGGACATGGTTTTCCTTTCCTAGTACCAAGGGCTTTTGGCCCTAGTTCACTACGCTACCCAATTGGTTTGCAGACTTCACACGTTACCCGGTTCGTACCGCGTGTAAATAAGATGGTGATCAATTTAATACTGGTGGTATAAATACTTCATTGAGTGACGAGTAAGAAGCGTCGTAAAGAGTCAAAATGTGATGGTAAGCTACTTCTAAGACATTTAACAGAACTATAGTATTTATACATACATAACCATCACGTCAGGTCATTAACGGGGTAGGCAAAAAGCACCGAATGCCCAATATCTCTGTCCTTTCAAACCTTCCTTACTTATAGTATTACTTGTATTAGTACCAAGTAGTATACTAGTTATAGTAGATAAATACTAGTACTACAAATATTCGAACATGGAAATTATATCTCGGTAACATTAAACCTTTTAAAGTCTCTAAGTCCTCAAACTTTTCCATTAGGTACAAAGATTCCTTGCTAGCGAACTGGTGGAAGTTTTAAAAGCCATGGTTCCTCTGCCTGCCGCTTAAACTTTTTTCAACTTAACAATCGTTCCGGTTACACAGATCAAATTAAGTTTTTTTATATGAATGTTTGAACTTAATAACGCTAGTAAATTGCTTCATTTCAAATAATTACTGAGACATACTCAGATGCTGTTGTTTATTACCAGTCTTTTGAATATGTACTATCTACGGTGTTACAATAGATTTTTGTACTTTGTATCTTTTATTATCTTGGCTCTCTTTAGTAATTATTATTGCATTCCAACATTATCAACGTTTTAGTGCAATTCAAAGTAAAGTGACCACTAATAATTAAATTGCAAATTAAGTTTACCCAAAGACCAACTTAGTTCACCATAAGAAAGATGAAATAGCGACTCCATTACTGGACATATCGTGATTAGTCCAATTTTAGTATCGGGCGACAACATGAACACTCGCCGACATGAATGTGTACATTACGAACGTACGTCTCTGTAATTTGATTACCCGGATTGGATTACAGGATGCAGACAACACTCCGGGGAGCGTCTTATTGGTATTTAACCGCATTTAAAGCCGATCCGGGCACATTTTTCAACCCGGGCAATATTAAATTCGACCGGACAACGAAGGGTACTCGTATTTTGCAGCAAAAAAAACAACGTTGTTTATTCGGTCAGGCAGATCCGTGAGGAATTTTAATTATTGTTCGTTGCTCACAAAACGTATTTTTCGCGGTACTATTTGTAAGTTTCGCAACTCATGGTACGAAAATAAAATAAATGTGCATATTGCATACTGTAAATGTTTATATACGGTTAATTTAATTTCGGGAATACTAGACCGGGTTTAGTGATAGCCTAGGGGTTCAAAATACAGTGCCCCACTTCGAAGATCCGTGTTCAAATACATTCACGCGAGTGTGATTTTACAATGTTTGTTTGAAAAGGTTCGTAAGGATAAAGATATTTGGCGCTAACTTTCTTCCTATCCCCGTGCAGGGTTTTGGCGTGATAACTATAATGTAAATTAAATTTAGGTGTTTACTGTTCGACAAGTAAAGTAATGGAGTACAACACTAACACATTAAGCAGCTTAACTTCCAAGTAATTTCTGTCCAAGTTTAATACCAAGTTGCTCAATTCTATTGTATCCCCAAATGACTTCGTACCAGCATTGAATCTGAAAGGGCTTAATTATATAACTAGAAGTTTGTAACATGTTTGTTATATACACGCTGTTGTAATCCAACCTAGAGTGCTAGCTTGTAAATAATTTTCTTAGCACAGTTTATTGTGTAAAGTAAAATAATGTTGTAATCTGATGATTCGTGCATGTAAGCTCAATTTCATTGTAAACGCTAACAAAGTTTGTTCGTAACGAGTTTGTCAGTTCGATCTGTGAACTGCATTCTCGGCGAGTTTCGAATCGGCGTTGGATCTTTAGTGGTTATAATACTTGTACAGTGATGGTAAGCAATAATGTTATATGGTTTTAACCAACTTTGTCATAAAATTGTCACCGTCGATGTAAGAATAGTAACAAATTGCTGATTACCTAATAACCCCTTTTTGATTCCCACTGCTGGGCACAGTAAGTGTAACGCGGTAAGATAGAATCAGTACTTTTACTAATAAAGATTTTACTTAAATACAATTTTATTTTCTTTCATTCATTTGCAAGCCCTAATTCTTAACAGGAATGATAAAAACTCCTAGACAATAAAAGGTCTAACAATCTTCACCAATCCTCTGACCAAGTTCTGAGAGTGGATAGGAATGAAATCTACTTCAGTTCCGGTACAAAGTCGCCCGAAGCCTGATACCGCAAGCCTTCTTTGTAGAGTCTAACTAATGAATAGTTACTTCCGGTTTCTAAGAGTCGTCCCGGATGTTGGTTCACTGCGTCACTGACGTCACTGGTTGCTTCACTTAAACCTTAGTCTCGTTTGAGATTCTAGATTGTTCCATTGGACATTCCGGATTCCAGCAACAATGTCGAAATAGATTAATGGCTTTAATCGCTAATAATCTCACAAATCTCGTTGTCTCATTCCAACTACCGCACAAACTTTTAGGATTTAAAAAGTAAATATCACAAACGTGACACTGCCTAATGCAATATACTTATCAATAAGAGAGTGACTATAACTGGGAGGAAAAGGCGGACTTAATGTCGATATCCCCGGAGTATTTACGTCCAAATGAAATCCCGTACAAAAACCATTTCGGCAAATGGAATAAACCTAAGAAGTGTCATATCGGAAAGTATTCCGGGCCATTTGTCAACGTCGCTCAAATTAGAACGTCGCGAGAGTTCCCACATTTGTCTATTTGGTAACGGTGTGGAATCTACCTTACATTACCACTACCGGCAATGCGTTGGCAAACAATTTATGAACGAGCAGTGTGTTGGCGCGGTGACGGTTTAAAAAATAAGCGTTGGGCGACTATGATACGTTCAAAAAAATAATGATAAAATTGAAAATTTACCTTACATATACGAGTAAATAAAAGTATGCATAGCTTTGCCAATATCATAAGTCTTGAAACTGGATGAAATTAAAAATGCCATCATAATTTCATAGAAGCTTATTAGAAAAAGATATAAAGGAGTTCTGACTCTCCTTTTAAGGGGAAGTCTTCGTCGTATCACTACGTATTTCAGGCGAATTGAGGGTCATTTTTAGTCATTGTTTTAGACCGTTCACTTGTGATATTTAAAGATAATCCCTGGAGATCAATACGTTGATTAGATCAATCATCATTAATGTTATCTACGAATTATTGACAAGGATTAGACAGGTTCCGTTTTTGCTTTGTTAAAAGCTTCTGATTATTTCCAACAACATTTATAATGTAAATATGTACATGTACTATAAGGCCTTTTTTCCGTCAGTCCTGTCGACAGGAAAACTGTCAGTGAAATATAAGTGTGCGTGTCGCCCGCTTGCGGGCAAGATCCGCAAGCGGGCGCAAAACTAGCTGTAGATCTAACGTACAGGCTGTCCTCTAAACCTTATCTCCATCAATTCGTACTTAAGCATGCTGGAGCATTCTCCAGGCCTCCTGTACTTGAAGGCCACGCTGGTCCCCAGCACTGGAAGTACAGCCACGCTATTACTGTCCAAATTGATGGTAATAACGACAATAATATAGAAGCAAAAAGCCGGGGCGATTCCGAATTCAATCCGACGTCATCCATTAACGGGAGAAACAAAACACAATAAGGGACTAGATTACCCGGCCGCGTCCCCAGATGACCGTTGTGCGAATGACTGTCCGGATGAAATTCGCCCTGGATTATGTGATGTTTCACGTTGTATTATATTACTATGACATTCGGATTATGTTACTTTTATTAAAACATTGTTCTAAATTGCGATTTCTATTAAAGGTTACTAAGTATGCTAATTCCATATTTGAAGTGTTTGATGTGGCGCGAGTTTAGCAGATCCATTATTTATTTTATTTTAGTGAGTTCGTACGAAAATAAAGGTAAACACCGCAACACGAATCCAGCCGCCATTTATAACCTTTAACTTCCTGTCACTATGAAAACCTCTGAAAAACCTGATTATACGGATGCAGCTTAGCCGGGATTAACTTTGATATGTTGCCGCGATTTTATTTACGATATTTTTAATCTCTTCAATATGAAAATTTGTGGGCGATATTTCAGAGTATTTTTAAAATGTTGTGTTTTAGAGATTTTCTATAAATAAATAACAATTTAGATTTATGAAATTCAGCATTGTTTTAAACTAAATATCTATCAATCAATCAATCAATTAATGTGTCAATCACTCAGTCGGTCGATCAATTACTTATCAGTTAGTAAATATATTTCACAGACTTCAGACTGATGCAACCGCTGCAACTTCATACTGTTACTTTCGGATGACGAATCGTAAATTTTTTTCATAACGCGCCTAAAGAAGTATAACTTCAATAACGTAAAAGGGTATCAACATCAAACTTCAACTTGGTTGCTTAATGTAGGGTTTTTGTATGATTAATATTTTTTCAACAACAATTGCCATTTGCGTCAGTCAGAGCGCCCCTGTAGGGAATGGCCAGGTAATGTAACGCTGTGCCGACCTCGCTTACGGATTTGCCGTGCCATTAACTTCTGTTTCATTTTGCAAAGAGAATGAACATTTAACTCGGCTTAATTTTACTTGCGGGACCATTAATTCGTGAATATTAAACAATTTGATATGTAAACATGACGCTGACGACTATTTTCCACGGTAACAGAACAGTCTAAGACTGGCCTAACATACTTCTAGCTCTTTTACTTTTATCTTACCTTGTAGCCTTCTTTTAACCTATTAAATTCCGGTATAAATTGTTACCTATCTTTATATGTTATATTAATAAGCAGAAACAGCTGAATTTAAATGGTATGAAATTTAAGGCGATTGAATAAACATAATGGTAGTAATATTGCAAATACTTAATACAATGTGTATAATATCTAAACCTCTTCTCGAGTTTAATAACAAATGCGCCCTTGCCTAATAGATAAAATCTGCGTCTAAAATCTAAGATATGACGCACTTGAGGATCATACCCAAAAGCGAATATCAAAGAACCAACCAAAGAGACCGTTGACCCCTAAATAGGGTGTCAAGTATTTCATTATTTGCACAACGAAAACGTTTACAGTAGTGTCATAATAGGGAGCCCTAATTGCTTCTAATTATTGTCACACCGAATTTATTCCTGGTTGCTTTCTAATTATGAAGTTTTTGCAACATTTACTTTTACTTACAAAACCTCTTGTTACTATGGGACTTTGGAATTAAAAACTTTAATGGTTTAGTGAGCAAAACTCGGAAATGGTGAATATCGTAAACATTATCTCGTAACTATGTTACGTTGGTTAGTTTCTGTATGGCCATTAGTGGTAATTTATCATTAATATCTCCACGTCAACATAAGTTCAGTTGATGGTTGCTATTACTATCAACGGGTATGTTATATTCAAATGTCCCTTAACATTACCATTGGATAACAAGACATCGTTTAAATTAATTTCTTATTAATTAAATGACACTCGTATTATGATTGGACACACTCCAACAGTGGAAGTCTACACTGGAAGGTTTTCTTCCGACACATTGTTTCACTCATTACTCGTAATACGAATCTCTTTTCGCGTGAAAGTTTTAAGTCATAGTGTACCACTGGCTGAGTGTAGTATGGCAGACTTCACACACGTCAGAAAATGTAATAAATTTTGTTTCCTCGCGATATTTTTCTTTACTTTTACAAAGAGTGATTGATTATTGTAGTTTTAAGCGAAAAAATGAGATGCACCTGGATGCAAAGTTTTCCAAATTCGACTTGTCGCACGTATATTATGATAATCGTCAAATAGTCAACAATTCTAATGCATCAATGTGATATGGATTCGTCCTAAATCAGTCCAGAGAGCAGACAGTGGTGAAATAGGAAATCATGTTTGCGAAAGCTATTTGCCCAATAAAATAAGTAACCCGGTAAATAAGGCGGGAGCCGTATAATTTGAAATCGTTGGAGCAGGAAGGGAGTCCGTTTGAGGGTCTTTGAGTTACATTTTGTGTTACGAACGGTGGAATCGGTCAGTTTTATTCACCAATACGCCCTGATCGATTCGTAAATGTAAATAATTGTCAATATCTGTAATCTGTACTACCTTCTTGCTATACAGATTTATGAATTGTTCCTGCGTATTCTGTTAGTGATGCTGTGTGATTAAGATAGATATTAGATAACTTAACTAGTCTAGGCATAGGGCACACGTCTCGAGTGTTTGAGACTTTAGTCTACCACACTGGGTAAGTGCGGATTGGCTTCACACTTCGGAAACATTAAAAACCTTACAGTTTTGAAACAATAATAACTTCGACTGACCTCGTGGTCGAGTGGTCAGAGACCTTGACTGCAAAACCAGAGGTCGTGGGTTCGATTCCCACCCAAAACAAATATTGGTGTGATGAGCACATTTGTTTGTTTTGTGTCTGGATGTAATAAAAATATCTATATGCGTATATCTATATATGTATGTTTATCAGCTGTTCGGTCACCATAACACAGCCATTAAATTGCTTAATTTGGATTCAGATAGCCGTGTGTTTAATTGTCCTAAGATACTAATTATAGTAATTACCTACCAGCAATGAAGTTCGCTAGTGCTGCAAAACAAAAGGAGGCCTAGAAAACAATTAGCTACCGCTACATCGGGGTCCCATCGTTGACTCCGGAGCGACCCATAAATGTTATTTGCGCAGTTAATCAAATAACCGGCTTTGAGACCCTTCGACTATAAGTTAGTTTCGGTTTTATTGCGATAAAAATACGCTCGGGTTCCTTCGTCCCATTTTATTTGGGCCAAAGCAATAAAATTACGAGTATGGCTGGAGATGATATTGAGATATTAAGTGAAAAGCTGACATATTATTATATAAATTTTTTTATTTATTCGCACGATACGCGCATGGCGTTGCGGACGCGCTTTCGAAAATGACATCTCATTTTAAGTAACATTGAGAGACGAATATATTGGAATTGTTTTACTAATTGTAAGTTTATGTCGATGTTAGTCAAAACGCAAAAAGTCTTTTTTGGGTTTGAATGAATCTTCGCAGTCTTTCTTGATCCTGTCAGGAGCATTATACCCTGGAAGGTTATTTTATACCCTGGATTATTTTGAGGTTATTGAAGAATTAAATTTGTTCGCTTAAATAGGTCGTTCTTTCTTAATTATGGCAATATTGTGATATTAGAGCAATATGGAAATATTAGGGCAATATGGCAATATGGTAATATGACAATATTATGACAATATGGGAAGATGGCCATTTCTAAACTCGAACCATTTTGATAGAATATTATAACACTAAGTTTTAACTTAAGATGATTGTTTTTGTCTCCAAGCCCATTAACGAAGGCGCGGTTGGAAGTTACTATGTAAGGTTGTTAAGGCAGTTAAAAGATCCTTCGGTATGTCGACACAATTGTATTCAAGCACAAAGAGCCCCTTTAGGCTTTCAAAACTAGGTCCAGTACTAAAATCAATTAAGTATTCCAGTTGCCGTCACTGATGTAGGTATAAATATTTTAATATCACAATATCTCAGGCTGCATCTCCGTATGTAAATTATCCTTACGTAATATTATATTTGCCGAGCATATTCCTACCTTACATTTACCCTTATTTATTATCAAAATCCTAAAGCGTAATGGTTTTCTTAACTTTGATATGTTAACGTTAACATCTTTGTAATGTCGGTTCCGGGTTGCGTGCTGCCAATTTCGGCTTTAAACTCCACGTAATAGGGTTCAAATTATTGAAAATATTTCGGTGTAAAATACAATTTCTTCCCTTACAGATACACCCGTACGTAAGTTTGCGAATGCGACGTGAATTGTAAATTGTATCTCATACTGCATCTGTTACGTTTTGGTCTGTTTTCGCACGTACCTCAAAATAGTATAGTCAAGGAGAAATCTAAAAAACAACCTAAATGACAATTGAAATTGTATTGTATGGTCTTTAATATATTATGACTAAACAAGTCCACTAGCACAGCATTTTTGATAGATTCGTTGGTTATCATATAAGTGTAAATTTAAGATCCTGTACGGTCAATAAAATAGACACTTGAATATTTTTTTTTATATTACTTTGCTCTGACTAAAATTAAAATGTTGAGTAAATGCAGCGTGCACTGGAACTTAAAAGATATTGCCAAGTTCCATACAAAAACAGGAAGTACATACATACATACATAACCATCACGCCAGGTCCCGAACGGGGTACGCAGAAAGCACCGAGTGCCAAATATCTCTGTCCTCACAAACCTGTCGTGCTCCATCTACATCCATTACTCTCTCATGCACACGCCGGTTTCGGAAACTTGACTCCCCCATCGGCAAGTGTCTGACCTATTTGGTAGTGATAGGACAGTCTTGTCTCCCTGCGCATCGCCGGCCAAAAACGGAAAGTAATTTTCAAATTAAATACTCGACGCCAATCCAACAAGTACGTTGTATACCAACTTGGGTACGTGTATAGAGGACAGGTCAGCGGTCTGACAATATATCACATATGAAGGCCCCAGTTTGGAATTCCGCGTGCGAATACCGAACGTGGAATTACCTGTTCCAGTTCCATGCCCGTGTCGTGCTTACGTTATAATTTATGTATACACCGCTGCCAATCAAGGTATTAACGTCGCGGTTAGATTTTGAGGTTGCGAAGACGATATTCGTATTAAATAGTGTGACGGGTACCCTGTACAAATTTTAGGTACACATTTTAAATTTCGAAAAGGACTTTATGTTATACGTCAACACTCACAATTGTTTTAACCAGTGTGTAGCGATTTTTTGCGGTCAAAAGCTTGATGCTTGATCAGATATTCATCTTAACTTTTCCGTTTTTTTATCGTCAGGTGCAACTGCTAGAACCACACTATGCATATTCATTAACGAATACTTGCTAATAATCCGTTTGTTGAGAGAGATGAGATTCACTCTGAGTGGGGGTTCTATATTTCTACCCAATCTAAAATTATCTAAATACAATATATATTGATGAAACATATGTGTACCAGCTGTTCTGTTTCCTTGGAAAAGGCACATATTATTATTACAAAGACCAAATGTACTTCAAGATACTCATAAGTCACATCGATAGTCATAGCTTCAGATTTTCCAACTTTCAATATCTTCCGATATTTATCACCGCTCTCGATCCATTAGGCGGGGCGAGGCATCTTCCGGCTTCCGGCGAAGGCTGTCGCACCGGATGCGGGTACATACGGGTCTCGTTCAGGGTGAAAAAATATAAATGAACCGGTAGATACTTCGTATTACGGTTCATTGTGTAGCAGTTTCTGAAGTGTTACATACTATGTATATAAATCTATTTGTAATAACTGATTTATTAATGTCTCATTACACTGGATCTGATTAAATTATATTTTGAGATATAAAAAATATGTTTCATCTTAACATTTTCCATGGGCTTTACTTGTGGGTATTTCCTGAGCTTAGCATTATAACTCATTCCATTACACATGCTACACTACCTTAATCGGTGGTTCCACTTAAGGCTTCAAGGGGTTCTCGTTTGTAGCTAACGCAAGACTGTTTATATAAAGGCACAGCAAATTTTACGTAATGTTGCATTGCTTAAAACTAGATACCCATACATTTTCCTAAATCACGCTATTAAACTGCAAAGAACAAAACAGAGTATGTAATTGTAATCAACCAAATCTTTACATAGTATAAAACAAAGTCGCTTTCGCTTACTGTCAAGATGTACGAGTATGCTTTAAAACTACGCAACGGATTCTGCTACGGTTTTTTTAAATAGATAGATTAGACCTCTAGACTAGATGGACTACATAGATTTTTTTAATAGATAGATGATTCAAGAGGAAGGTTTACATGTATAACTAGCTTTAGTCCGCGGCTTCGCACGCGTTGCAATTCAAAATTTCTTCATGGCAATAAGTAATAATGTAGTATACCAGGTACCTACTATGTAGATATTCCAAAGATAGCAGGATTTTTTCACGGTATTGGCAAAGGGGAATTGTATTACTCCGAATTAAAGGCGTTCGAAGCCGCGTGGAAAAGATAGTGTTTAGTATAAACAAACTCACTACCACTATCGACCTTTAGCATTGCAAACTTGGATAACACACTTCCGTGCGCCCACAACAAAAATCAAATTATATTTTAAAAAGTACCTCATCATAATTGTATTGCGTAGTAAATACACAAATATAGTAAAAAGTAATTTTCGTTATTCTGCGATCACAATATGTAAGTGGTGTTCACAATTATGTAGTAACTCTTCGCTTAATGCTCGGTTTCACTTAAGGGGCGTAGAAACATGACGTCAACTAATGGAAAATCGCCAACTTATAGAGAGAGACAAATTTATCGCGGGTCGTGAATCTCACTCGACTTGGGTGGTCCGATACCACTACTAATTGTTTTCGTTACGTAAATACAATGGACGAGTTTTGATCGCGTTCCAGGTGTAAAACTGTAAGGTATTCCGGCTAAGTAAATCTTTCTCCTTCTTATTATATTACATTTTCATATAAGCGTATAGACTTAATCACAGATTAATTACCCACCACAAAGCAAGTCTCCTCCAACTTAAACCGAGACGCTTCAATTGAGACCATCAAGCTATCAATAGGTACCTTAAAAGACATAAATATTCTGTATTTCGGATACATATTTCAAAAAAATACAATGGCATACGCAATCTTCGCATGAAACAAAACCACGTGGTACGGGTGCGCCTGTGTTGAATCAGAATGAAATGCGGGTAGGTGAATTAATTCGGGGCTGGCATCGCGATCCTCTGTACTCGCTCTTTTTGCTAACGACAGATAAATTTACAACAGCTACCTATCTTAAATCAGCCCGAGCGAGCCGGCTCAATACTTGTTTAACCTTTTATAAATAATGTAATAAGCATTACGATCTAGCGGTTGGTTTAATGTCGATTGTTTCCTTGTGCTGCCGTTTTAATTTATTTGCGATTTGAAAGCTGAAATTCCCCTCGCTCTACTGTGATTTGCTGTAGGTATATGGCTGCCCACTGGTTATTAATATTTTGGAAATGAAGCTCTTTAACAAGAGTTGCGGTAAGAGTTGAATAGCAGAAAAGCGCCTATTTTCGTTAAAGTTATTTGTTATTAATGCAAGGAAGTACGGCTGGCGTAATTTAATTTTTTTTGGTTACTTAGGTAAAAAAATTAGCTTAGAATTAAATTAGCTTAATCGTTGCTTCGTACATTATGTATTGTGAAAGAAAGTATATTTGTTATATAGTAATACGCACATATTGCAGCTTTGCGGTAATTAATCTGTCATTTATGTAGCATGGTGAGGTAATTTTTAAAGGAAGGGATAGAGTTAAACGGAAAGATCAATACACACTTAAGGTGAGTGACGTTTCTTAATAGCGATCCATTTGAGACCACTCTGTAGTTGAACTGTTCGTTTCGTCTTAACTTCTTGAAAATATACTTGTTTCTCTAAAAGAACTAAATTGCGAAGAAAAAGCAGCATTCATCTTAATGTTTTTGCCTCAACGCATGTTAGCTAGTAACTACTATTTTCCTGTTGATTTATAAAAAAATCTATTCAAAGTTCTACGTCATAAATATGTACACCACTAACAGCTATCTCGTCTATAATCTGAATTAAGTATAACATGTCTGTCAATTTCGAATAAATTATTTTTATTCGAGAAAGGGTTGCTTACTAATAAATTTATCCATTATTTAATACTTCACACGAACCAATTAGAACGCCCACATAATGATTATAATGCGATTTCGCAATGAGATTTGGATTTTAGCATTCCCAAAAGCGTTCCAACCGCAATGGGAAGGCAGAACAATGTTATCCTACCCCCATAAATTTGCGATTTAGACCCCCTACCGTAATTAGGTAATCCGGGTGATTCAGCGCCCACGACACGACTCCGACACGATCTCGCGCTTTCATTGTAAGCTTTTATCGTGATATTTATTAACAAAATTGACAGAGATCGATAACCAACCCCAACTTACGTGGTACAAATGTGAGAAGACCAGAGCAATAGTACCTTTGGTGGCCGAACCTCTGTCACTGCTCTCATGCAGATAAAAGAGGAGAAAGTGTTTTAAGGATCCTAGCCGTAAGAAATCCTTTAGTCGTGACCGTACAATAGGACAATTGCTGACTAAATATTTGATACATTAGTCACCTCTTATTTTGATATCATTTTATCAATTGCCTCAGGTCTATGATTTAATGCTGTAGAATTGCTCGGCTGTGTTACAAAATGATTATTGAATATGCACGCACGCTTATAATACTATTACAATACTTGCTTTATTTCTCATTTCATCACGTAAAAAATAACACTGTTCTCCGTCTAATAACAGATGTTACGAAGCCACGATAGACGCTAATGGACACGACCTTCAATAAAGAACACGATAACTAAACAAACGTAAGTTGAATATTGCAATGAGTTAAGACAGTCGTTAGTAAAACCGCTGGCAAAAAGCAAGCGCACATTAGCTGTTATCAAAGAATAAAGCGCCAGATGGCCCACTCGATGAGTATTAAATAACGTTTTATAATAACTTAATTTGCTAAATGGACAATCGGACACAGCGGGACTAATCAGCTAATTGCTTAATTTAATTCTAGCGGCAAACGACCGGTTACTTTGCGGATGGACGAATTTATAAGGTCCACGTAATTGTGATTGCATATTTTCAGGCGCAGGTCGCCGTGTCTTGACCTAGTTTACGGGATTACAATGCTCATTTTACGTTAATCTGGAAGTTCTGAGTGCTCTGTGAATGTTGCCGTGCTGTCAACTATTTGTTTATAAACGCGCACAAAATTCTCTTAAATATTTGTATTAAGGAACACTTGAAAATACAAAAGGATTAGAAGTCACTAATAAAATAGAAAGTATATAAATTATATTGCGAATACAATGTATTACTAATGCTGAATCAAATCTATCTTTAACCAAAACTATTGTACCATGAACTATTGTTGAGGAAACAAAGTAATTATTACCCACCCACTACAATTGTGTAACATTGCATTACAATACAATGTCAGAAATATAAGCGCATTATCATCTCTTGTTACGAGTATGTAACTGCAACGACTATGTAAGTTCAACTAGACGATAACAATTAAATGAAGTTTATAGTCATATAACTTAATACCATTTCAACGGATATAGCGCTAAAAATATAAGCATTAAAAGGAAACAAGATATTTGTGCTAATGTGAGCGTCATATTACTCATACTTCAGTAAACACACACACCAAATGCTTACCAATATACCGTTAAGAACCATCCAACGTATTAAGCCGCACGAGTCCCTAACAGTCCCTCGGGTGTGATCTGTTAACTATTGACTGTGAACTTAGAAAACAGTTTGATTAATCAGTGATTGTAAGTGAGATGCATGAGGGAGGGTCAATACGTGTTATTGCTATTACTATGGATTAGTCAACACGATAGATCATTGTTTTCGAAATCAAATAGCACACACTACTTTTGGTCCAGTATAAAACAAATCTTGCTGTATGTTCATTTCTTGTGATAGCCTAGAGATTTGTAATTTGGCCTTCAACGTCGAAGGTCTGGGTTCGATCTTAGAACGCACCTCTGAATTGCGTGCATTTTATAACTAAAAATTTAAACATTGTTATAGCGGTGAAGGAAAACATAGCGAGGAAACCTGGGATACCTTAGAGATGTTAAGGTATATAATGTTTTCTAAGGTGTGCGAAGATTACCAATCCGCATAGTCGGCCAGCGTGGTGGACTATTGGCTATGAGAAGAGACCCGGTCCAGCAGTGGACCGATGAAAAGAGTGAAAATAAATAAAAAAACTGTATAAAAATAGCAAGCGCTTGTGTCACGTCTTTGGCGAATGTTTAAATTACTTTATGCCGCATGAAAAAACATTCGAAATGGAACAGTTCGATGAGGCCTGATTGATCAAGCCGATGTGGACGAAAGAAGTCGTGTAATGTTATTGAAAACAAAATGGTGTAAATGAACAACCACACAATTGAGTGCACAATATTTTTTTGCGTTGTGTTCATTTATATTATTTCCACTGGAGTTGCCTTGGCTTTTTTCTTCCGATATATTTTTATTAGGCCGCCTTTTGTGCTGGTTAATACTAGCTACCTGGAGTACATTTGCTAGCTCGCAAACAAGTATTCTGAATTTGACTTTAATGTACTTTCGTTAGTGTCCAATAGTAACACTCTGAGTGTGAATAATTATGAATAAAAATATTCTTCCTTATTTCCTACTCTCTGAATCAATCCTGTCTCTACAGACTGCTTAACAACTATGTACCTAATCAACGTAATTTGGATAAAAATCATATTTTTGTATGCCACTCAGATGATAATAAAATAATTATGTTCTTCATTCGCTCACTTACAAATAAAAATCAAATCCCGTTACCTAAATTAAAAGCAAGTTGAAGAGGCGAGTTCGTTAAAAGAATTGTTGCGAAAAAATCTTCAGGAGGTAATCCTTAATAAACTCCCCAGAGCCTTTCAGCAACTTCGGCGGCCATATTAATGAAATCGCCGTAAAAGAGACCCAAATTAATGGTCCCGCTATCCAACAAAAAGATTGCACCTCACACGTCCGTTCAGAAGCTTTGTCCCGAACTTTTGATATAACGCGGCCCGCCTACTGAATATTTCATTAAGACGAGCATTTTTTTTTTTACTTAAAGCACTCGAATTTGCATGTTATGAGTTAGGAGCGACTTGCTAGTGGTACTATTATACGTGATCTCCAACAGTGTAATGCTCAGTATTATCGCGATATTTCGCCTTATGAAACATTCCTTGAGAGGGATTCTCATGTTTTCCCTTTTGTCACCGAACTATGAACGGTACACGATAAACTATAACATATTTTGAAAATAACAAAACATAATATTCCTGTTTTGATCACGATATACTGAACATACTGGGGTTACTTTGTGTTCTGCCAAATGCCTAAAAAATTTTATTACCTTACATACATTTCGATGCTGCCCAAAAATTAAATAAAAATGTTATATCAGAAAGAGGAGATTTCAATGCCTTGTCTATTTATCTATTTTAGACCACCCAACGCTTTGGATGCTAGTTAAAATAGCAATAGATTTAACGATGTTAATTATTGTTATTCATATATCATGACACTAGGCACTTAACCGACATCCGTCAAAGAAAAGCCCCTAGCGTGGTCGTCAGAGAACTAGGCCAAATACGTACATATTTATATCCTTACAAACCTTAAGTTTAACTAAGTTAAATTTAAATTTAATTTTAGCCAACTCTTGTCTGGTCTTGCAGCAAGATACTGGGCTAATTCAGACTTGTAATGACAACAAGTTACATAAAATATAAGTATTCTTACCTAATATTTCTTCTTAAATCTTGCACACAGAACTTTCTCCCATTACTCAAGAGCATCGCTGTTATCAGTAGTCATACAGTTGGACGGAGTTCAACTAAGTTTTTCTAGTTGCTTCCAGAAACTTCTCTAACGCTCGTAATGGAGTCGGATAATGGGTTCCGTCATACGTTCAAAGAGATGGACTTTATCTGCGTCTTTTCTCTTTATACTCGAGATTAGGTTTCGTTAAATTTAACTCGCTGAGTTTGACATTTTCTTTATTAGGTATACAACTGAAATCAGATCGTTGCTATCGAGGAAATAAAAAGTATTCATCATATTAGAAGTATAGGAACCATACCGCATACCCATACCGTAAAATACTGGAAATATATTAATATTAACATTTACACATTTGTTGTAAATAGGATATTGTTATGGAAATACATATAAAGCAAAAGCTTTGAGTAAGACACAAAATTTAAAAATAAAGGTTTGTTATATTTTCAACCACATAAATAGTTATAAGCACTTGAGAAAACATACTTATTTTGAAATCACAGACGGGTTAGCGGCTCTCGCGTTTTATTTAGAAACAAAGAATCACATATTTATCTTGCTTTCTTTCTTTCTATTAACTTCAAATCCACGCCTTCACTTACATGATCTTATTAGATTCTACATTAGAAATTTACATATATTATAATATTTTCTCCGTTAATATTATATATCTGTTGCCACAAAATACATTTTAAAATAGACTTTTACTACACTGTAAGACTTGAAGAATGTCTACAGAGAATAAACTTGTAAAATCATTTTACTTTTGCCCTTGAGCTTGAAAGTTTAGTTGGGTTTTCTTTAACTTGTTTATACAACAGGGAATTTAACTCGCGGATAAGGAGTGAGTATTTGAAAAGTGTTGAGAGTGGATTGGAATTTCTGAATAAATAGTCTTCGAAGAAGTCATCCGGTTTGAAATCGTGTTCAAATGTTAAACCGTATTTATTTTGTACGCCGCTTAATTGTATTTCAAATTCAAATTGTTATATTTATTACACTTATATACACTCAATGTATGTCATGTTTTGTCATCGTACTTTTCAATTTTAAATAATCATTATTTTATTTAAGTTTGAACAGTTACAGGTGTGTGCCGGAGTTCGAACCCAGACTATCAGAATGTCAGTGTAAAATGCAAAGCAGAAGGCTGTTACTGTTCACTCACTAGAGGAACACTAGAACACTAGCGTTCATTAAGGAACAGATGTAATTCCCGATAGTTCCTGTAGATGTTTCTGAAAATATAAAAAGAAAAACTCTTGATTCTTATTAACATGTACTATCATACTTCTAACAAACTCTAATCGAATTGTATATAACAAAGACGAGCTTAAGAAACTAAAAGTGACAGCAGTATGCAAAAAAGACAAAATATTCGATATCCATTATATTAAAGTTATTTCGTTTACTATTACAAACTCAGTAATACCTTAAAAAATATTGCTATCCGATATACGAAACAATAAAACTCCGACGTAACACATAAAATCGAAAACTAATGCTACAAACAGGTCCAGATTTAATATCAGAAATGTAATGTAACACAAGTAATTGAAATCCCATTACTGGCGCTGAGAATGAAGGGCGACCCCGAGCTGAGGAATCAGATGGCAAATAAAATGCGAATCGACCTTTTGTCTTGCCTCGAGCGAGGAAAGATTCAATTTGTCAGGGGACCGGGGCTGGGGCAAGTGACGAATGTGAAGCGAGAAATCGTTTGAACCATTTCATAAAACCCATCGACACTGTCAAATTATGTTACATAGTTATAAGGACACTCTTACACCAAATTCGCAATACATATGTAAGAAACATGCTTTGTGTGAAAGAGAGAATCGCGGTAAAATGCGAAAGTAAATGCTCCGATAGTTCGGGCATGTGGAAAGAATAGACGATGATGACGAAAAAGCCGATATACAATGTGAGTGTTGACGGACGTAAGTGCCGAAGGATACCAGGACTGCCCTACCTCAACCACATAGGTCAGTCACCTGCTACGGGGAACTCCTAGGAATAGCCTCTGCAACCGGCGTGTATGCATGAAGATAGTGATGAATGTAAACGAAGCACGTCCGGTATTTAAGGACAGAGATATTTGGCACTCGGTACTTTCTGCGTGCCTCGGTAGTACAATAATAACTCTTACACCTATCTGACTGCACACTAGACAAAGCGTGTACTACGGCAATCAGACGGTAAGATAACTGTTACGAGAAAAAAATGTGATTTGCCGTGAAAGAAAGTTGCCAATTTGCGATTCGGCTAGAATAGATAATAATATTAACGACTCCTATAGTACTGGCGATTAATACTAATTAACTAATACCAACTTATTCAAGGTCGTTTGCATATGATCACGACAGCGGACACTTGTGTTCACATGAAAAGAAATTGTAATACAAAATACAAGCCTTGCAGTTTTTTAATAGAAATATTACTGCAGTGGTATTTCCCAGACATAACGTTGACAGGTTCTACCAGCATAAATGGTATTGAAATATTATTTAGTTGTTAATGGATAAATTTGTTTGAATTTATCGTTTATTTGGAATTGTCTACTATAATCTTGTTCTTTCGTATCATATGTGAATAGAAATAGATTGAGGCTATGACTTTTCTGCGATACATATCTACAACTGAAGCACAATACAGCCAAAACTGATTAGACGGAAATTGAATGGCCAAATAATTGAAAAGTCGCCCTTATATTGTTTGTTTATTTACGCAAATAATTCTTAGATGTCACAGTAATTATGAATTTATACCCCTAAAAGAAATCGCTCGTGCTTATAATTTAATTTAATACGGATTGCTGACACGCGGAGGACAGCCTCAAGGGATATTCTGGGATTTTCGTCGTCCGACACCTGCCCAAAGATTGAGTTTCTTGTTTGTGAATTCTTATTGGAAGCGACGGCAGATTAGGCCGCGGACGGACGCCGTCGTATCGGATCCATCAGACCATAAGAATAGGACAATTCCCAGAAGCGTTCATTAACATTGGCAAGCATTTTGTTTCTTACAACTGATTTAGATGTGAGAATGAGAGAACAGATATACAAAACGAGTGTTGATGAGTGCAAAGAGACGAAGAATGCGACATCGGCCAAATGACATATTGACTGATTGAGGGGGGTAGGATGTCATGTCTCTAAAAATGCCGTGTATGTATGAAGAGTGATGAATATCTCATCTACATTCCTCAGATTTGTAAGCATACAGATTGGGACTCAATGTTCTTTGCATATCCCGTTGGAGATGAGAGTATTCTAATAATATCAAACCACTTGCTCTTAGGACTTCTGTCTACACGTTTATCTATGAATATGCTTAATTTTTTTCGAATCTACATTTTTTACATGTAACCAGATTAATCCTTGATGGTTGTTGGAAAGTTACCACCTTTCACAAACTGCAAATTAATATCCGTTGCGAGAAGTATCTCTATGCACAAAGTTTAGATGTTCGTGATACATAATATGTAAGATGCTTACGTATTTACAAAACAAAAATTCCAGGCAATTCATTTCAACGCTCATTTTACTCCGCGCGGCAGTAAGAAAGTAAAAAGGCGATATGCTCGAATGGAACATGTAGAAAAAGGTAGCAACGACGACCCTGGGAAATCTATTAGCCTCAAAAACAAACAGCCTTCGATTCCCTCACGTGTGTCTTGTGTATTTATATCGTTTTCCCGCTTATTTATGTTTTTTCTGAATACCAATGATACTCGTGACTGTATTTTGGAAAAAATGCTTCTTGAAACAACATCTTTTTGAGTATACCACGCATATACGCATTACTAACCACTGTTTTTCGAAACACGTTCTCTGGTTAAACTATAATAATAATACTTATTCTAGAACATTTGAAAATATATCTGTATTGAATATTATTTGGCTGTGTCATAAGACTGTAACAATGAAACAATTCTGGCTTAGGAGAAATTGCGACAGAAGATATTTATTCGTATTCGTTTAAGTACTAAAGTGCAACATAACGAAAGAAACACAAGAAGATTATATGAATATTGGATCGATTCATACCTTCCAACTTTCGACATATCATATCTTTACTTTATCTTCACTCTTTACTTTATCTCGGTTTTCTGGTCCATTACCCTTAATTGTTTAACAGTTGCACACTGATATAAAGAAAACTTAAGTTGAATTTGAGACAGTTATTATATTATAGTTATTGAATTTGACTGGCCTCGTGGTCGAGCGGTTAGAGACCCTGACTGTGAAACCGGAGGTCGTGGGTTCGATTCCCACCC
>DWQT01000413.1:0-23240 GCA_018244895.1 Myscelus amystis hages | reverse complement strand
GGAGATACGGCCGCAGTCTGTTCGCAGGCTTCGTTCGAAAAAAAAAACAAAAAAAAAACTCTCTCTCGAGGCGATCCGTGACTCCTATTTTTTTGTTTTATTATTTTTAATTCATATTATCGTACGGCTATCCCCTTTAATTTTGTTTTTAAGTATGGCCCTCGGTATGCTGGCAGCTACGTTTATGGATGTTCAGAATTCCGTGGCGTATCGTCCACGGGGCGATTTCGTTTTATGTAAATGCCGGATTATGCAGGTGTGTTTTAATAATTGTGACAGATGTAAGCTCGCGACCGCCGATTCCCGGTAAACACTTTCCGGACGGAATGAAACCCTAAAGGACTACTTAAGAACCATTGCGCTGTTACGAGTAGACATTAATTTTGACCGCGGCTGGCTGTAAGATGATTAGATATTATAATAATAAACCGCTATATTATTCATATAACTCAATACTTTGTGTCTAAGTGCAAAGCAACGGTACTCAAATTTTTAAAGCCCGTGGCTTCATGTCATACATACCATATCAGATACATATTAGATATTATTATGTCAGTCACCTCATGGAATTTTTTGAAATTATTTTATAAGGTCACAATCATTCAATGTGGTCGATAATGTTATTTCTATTTTCTGTATTATTGTGACGCATTATTGATACAGAATAATTGTGTATCAATAATGCGTCACAATATTAAAAATTTAGATACAATAATGTTTGGGATGTACCAATTTATTAAAAAAAGATTATTAAATATATGCGGCAAGTACTGAACTGATTAATCATAATTCATGAATGGTTGTTTGCAAACACTTGTATATTCGATATTTTACTGAAACGAGGGATAGAAAATACCTTACTTTAGATGGCTCTTAATAACTGCTCTGAAACTATCGTTATTATAAGACCAAAACAAAAGTAACTAAGAGAACGTGCGACCCGTAAATAAATTTCAGTTTAATTTTCATAATGTAATAATACAATTCTTGCAGGTCATACATATAATACACATACCCCACTGTTTGTAAGTAGTTACAGCATTAGGAGATAGGTGTCAAAGGAAACATTCCTAATCTGAAGGTCTGTAAAATCTGTATTTTGTTTAGGTAATACGATATGTCAATTGAGTTCCAGATTGTTCCAGAATAAAATTTCAAATTTCGAATGTTTACAATTACAATAACTTTTAATTTAGTAAAACGTCCTGCCAGCGTGTCTTGCGTATCTAAATAACCCAGGACAGTTTAAAGCAAAGGTAAAAAATACTTTTTCTAACGATGCGTGGTCCAGCTTAAAACGCATCTGCGGTGCCAGTCAGAATCTGTAGCTAACGCTAACCATAAGGACTATAATAAAGGGTATTATTATTGAATGCAGAATTTTAAAAATTTGGATTCCTACCTATTGCAAGTATAATTTGTTATAGCATGAATTTACCACTTGTAGAAGTATGAACTCATGTTTTAACCTCAGTTATGAGCGATAAGCTTCAGCAAACCCACCCTGGGCGGGGCAGCTCGCGTCCATGAGTCTGTGAAACAATTTTAAGTATTTAATAAAAAATCAAACATAAATTATTTATTTATTTTAAACGTAGATTTAAAACATTGATTTGGCGCTGCAGTATTCAAATTAACATTCAGTACGATTTCGTTATTAATTTATATTAGGTATTATTTGCTCATATTGAAGTATATTATGATACTTGTGGAATTATCCACGGTTATGTTCATATTGTATAAAAGATAAATTGTTAGCTTATAGTTAACAAGCAGGTGTTATAAACAGCGTGCTGGTAATCGTGTTAAGCGATTATTGAAACCTAGTGAAGATATTTGACGCTAATCTATATAGGTATATAAAAGCGAAAGGTCACTCACTCATCACGAAATCTCAGAAACGTTTCAGAATCTCAGAAACAGAAAGTGCTAGGAGTTTCAAATTTTGCATGCGGGTTCTTTTAAGGACGTAAGGTAGGTGCTCACTAAGACGGGATTTTATGAAATTCAACGCCTAAGGGGGTTAAATGGGAGAGTGAAGTTTGTATGGAAATTTTTCAATTCTAGACGAATGAAAATAGGTACATAATATGTTCTCGATTACAATTAAAAATGATCTGTGTTGGTAAAATATAATTTGCGTTAAACAACGTAGTAATAATGCATATCTTCATAACCACGCGGACGAAGGCGCAAGCAACAGCTAGTCTTATATAAGACTGAAATCTGTAACTGAAATCGTAGACACCTACGCTGCCTATGAAAACGAATATGAAGCAAATTTGGTGTTTTTTTCCGCCTATTATAAGACTTGTTTCACAGCAGATACAGGTGTTCCGATATTGTTTATGTGGCAAACACAGGACTACGAATAATACTCCTTCTAGTTTATAGGAGAGTTCCCAATTCTTAATAGATGTTCGTAACAAGAAAAGTAATGACAGTACCTACGAGTACCTGCTCATGATAGACGCGATTCTATGGAATGTAAACCAGGATTATGGTCCTGCAAAACCTTTCGCGGGCCAAATTCCGGACACGATTGGAGTATATCACATAACATATTGTTAATGCAATGTTAACGAGATCTCGGTTATGTAAAGATGCAATATTTTGCATTTAATAAGGGCCGTACATAGCGAGACGCGCGTGGCCGAGGGCGAGAGATGGATCCGGAGATACCAACTCCTCGATCGGACCTCGTTGGGTATGAAATTATTGGGAAACTCGCTTCGTGCACGATGCATCTGCTCAAGTCGAGCTAATGTTGCTTGCAAACGATCCGAGAAAGCCGAGTAGGTTTTAAGAGATAAATCTGAGAGATAGCGGAGAAGACTTTAACTTAGCTCGCCTCGTCGCATATAGTTACAATTTGTGAGAAACTTTTGCCATCCCGGCGACGGTTGCCGTTTAATTATTGGATTAAGCCGAGTTTCGCTTAGTTTTATAACTTCGACCCGAAATCCCGCCACACATCTAGATGAGGTGAGCTCTTTTTTATTAGTAGATAGCATTATAATTGCTAGTGGATTCACAGGAATGATTTATGCATTAAAATCGATTTTCTTTTCATTTACCTATATTATATTTATAGATATATTTAAGACCTGTATTGTTAAGTTCTAATAAATAATGTACCAAGGCCTAATATAAATATTTAATACATATTTGAGTAATGTTATTAAGATTCTGATTCGGGTAAGTAAATACGAGTAAGCAGAGTTAAGCTTTGGCTAAGATTCGCTATTAGCAGTGAGATTTCTCATTCCTATAGTCCCGGTCGTTAACCCAAATGGTGCTCGAGCAATAAAATATTGTCGATAAATTAATGGTGTAGTATTGAGCGTTGCAAGTGTGGAGGCCCGCGGCTGGGGCGTGTCCCGGCACCTGTGCCTTTCATTTGAATATCCTCCCAAATCGATATTTTATGTGACCGCATCTGTAATTAAGTTTGAACGAAACATCGATTTTTTTTTAAACGCCGAATCGATGTTCACGCCTAGGCGTCATGATCGACACTGCTCGTGATGTATGAGTTTATTTGTTCCTTTCGAGATTTGTTTATATTTTTATTAAAGGCTAAATAAGTTATACCGTTATTTAAAGGACAGCAATGAATACTTTGTGAAAGAAATTTATCCACTTTTAGAGATATAGTTATATAACTCTTGCGGTTTTAAGACGCATCAGTTTAATGCGCAATGGGTAGAATCTTTACCAATTCTCTTGTATACAAATCTATATTAGACGGAGTAAAGACTGATTTTTATATAAATACTCGTTTTTATACGGGAGCTAGTAGCAGTAGGTATATATTGCAATATCCAAGTGATATTGCGCGTGTGTTTATTGACGTTTCGCACTGTTATTAGCATAAATTAGCTGCTAGGATTCAATATCGTGGCATCAATGAGTTCACGTTAATTAAG
This sequence comes from Myscelus amystis hages, assembly GCA_018244895.1. NCBI lineage: Eukaryota > Metazoa > Arthropoda > Insecta > Lepidoptera > Hesperiidae > Myscelus > Myscelus amystis. The sequence continues at coordinate 19,311 of DWQT01000413.1, read as the reverse complement.
TAGCCTATTGTTCTTGCGTCACTATCTACACACACTAGGCTGGTTTCCTACGTCACATTATATTTTGTGACTACATTTTAAAAATACCTATAGGTTCACTTTCGTCTACTTCCATAATTCCTGAGTTCGTTGTGTCAATGGATAATTTAATGAATCTGGAAGTGGATATTCCAATAAGGTTATACATTCATTCGGATCGACAAAAGAGATTCGAATACTTCCGAAACGGTGTGTGAAGTTGTTGCAAGAATCGTAATTAAGATAGTAAAATAGAACTATAATTATATCACTATAGTTATTTCGTAAACAAATTCTTAATTAGACATAATGGGAAAATGAAATCTTTCCGGGTCGCGCTACTGCCTTTGGACCTATTTAAGGCTACAGCTCGCAAAAGAAACATTTTTTCTCTACATTATAAAAATGAAGCTCATAAATAAATAAATAAGGCCGAATTTAATAACAAGCTTGAACCTAAGTAATGGTCGCCAGGAGGCACCGCTACGGATATTACAGTCCATCGATTTTATAACTTTTACTTGTATTTTTTTAGCGTAATATGAAACGTTTAAACACTATAATTTAGGGAGGACCACGGATATCCACTTTTTTTAAAGAATTCAACGTTTATTGGAATGTGGTTTGAGTATGAAAATGATTTAATTTTGAACGTGGTTGCAAGCGAGTAAGATTAAGTAACTGTATTTAAGATTACCTTTAAAAACAGTGCCCAAGCCAAAAGAAATTATAAGTAAAGTTGCCCTGTGCCTAAATTGCATAAACACAACGTACACATTTCGTTAAGTTTAGCAGTTGACTTTCCAAATGGGTGTTGTTGTGAAAAAGTTTAATCCTGCTAGGAAATAATCTTTACTTAGTATAAAACCAAGTCGCTTTTTCTTCCTGTCCCTATGTATGTGTAGATCTTTCAAACTACGCAACGGATTTTGATGCGGTTTTTTTAATGGACAGAGTGATTCGAGAGGAAGGTTTGCATGAATAATAACATCCATATATAACAGTATTCCTCTACCATAGAGGAATACTGTTATTTGAGAGATTTCTAATGTGATTTTATGATTGAATTAAAGCGCGCGAAACCGCTGGCAAAAGCTAGTAAACGATAAATAGAAGCAATTGCATAGCAAGTGTGCAAGTATCAGCAGAATTTTCCCGTGTTCTCGGCGTTACGTGCACTCGTTTGCGTGTCGGGTCCGCGAGCGCCACATTCCCGCGCTATCTGATGCGCGCGCACGTGACGCGTCCCGCCCTCGCCTTCCCGGAAACGGGACATCTCGTCACGTCACATCTAGCGCTGGCTAGATACGTGCGTGAGCTTCGGAGGACGCTTATCTAGCAGCCACCTCCGCTGACATCTGTGATGTGACTGCTTCGAAGAAAGCATGGGTCAACGGAACAAATGTGCAGTTCTGTTGCGCACGGTACAAAATTTTATATAAAGACATAGGTCTATACCTATAACCAGCTCTCGCTGAAATAAAAAATCAGCACATATGATTGTTTTCTATGTATGTATTATTTGAGATGTTTATTGTGTTTCAGTATCATTTTGTAAATTACATCCACGCTACTGAATAATTGGCAACATTATACAATGAGCCAGAATCGTTCGGTGCGCGCCAACTATAGGTACCTATAATGGCGAATGGTCATAAGTTGTCGATTGGAATGTGATGGATTGCAGGAGCGCAGGTCGCAGTGCTGGCGAGGCTCGCTCTTTGAATAATTCGCGGTGTTGTCCGGCGCTGTTGTTAGCAATTGTCGCGCGGACAACGCTTAACGATAGCATCGTGCCGCCGAGCGGCCGGCGCCGCTCGATCTAGATCGCGGCGAGCACACCAAAGACATGCCCTCGACGGATAAAGTCTTCACCGCCGACATGCGCACCCGCGCCGACTATGCCTTTGAAAAACTATTCACCGCGACCGCCGCTCGTGATGGCACGCTAGAGCCAATAAGAAGTGTACGTACCCTTCGACGCGATTTACATTTTTTTCATACCCTTTGAAATACGCACGTCATTGCTATTCCGCTCGTTTGGCGTCTTTTTCCTCGCCTCGCTCGATGCCTCGATCGCTTTATTCCGTGCGCTCGCGACGAAATAAATTCTCGGACAGTCAGGTCATGTCCGCGCCCTGCGATTCTCGAACTCGGGTACGATTCGTTGCGTTCGGTCGCTCGCGAAAAACGACGGATTCTGTTGTTGTACGGTCGGTACGCACACCGTCAAAATCTGTCACAAATGGGCACGACAAGAAAATTAATAAGGCCTGTTTACTTTAGCGGAATGCTATTATGTGCTTTTTATGCATTGTGAGATTCGACACCGGTGGCGACGAATTCGCCACATAAAACCCGGCTCCATGACATCATGAATTTCAAGTTTTTATTTAATAATCTGCTCGGACAACAGCGACACATTGCGTGACATGTATGACAATAATTGCGGCTATGTGCTTCATTAGTTTTGAAGCAAGCAGATATAAATTAGGCAACAGACCCGCCACCGATTTCTTCAGTCAACTCTAATAAAGATGCTGGCGTCTTTATTATAATTTTATTCGTTATGATTATTTATGTTTTTGTGACATTAGTAATGAAACGAAGTTACGCTTTGACTGTTTCAGTTGTATTCTTATTCTCTCTCATTATATTTATATCTAAAGTATTAAGTAATATTCATTCTATAAGCTTTATTATTAGAGGATATGTAAGAAATATTCATCGCGTACGTTGCGTAAAAATTTATTTGCAGCTGCTTAACTTAAAGTATTAAGCTATTTAAGATAAGCTTAAGCGTAATTTAAAAAAATGTTACAGTTACATGTAAGGAAGGGGTTAGTAATTGCAAGAATAAAAATTAGTATCATCGTTAACCTGATTGATCGTTCAACAGTTATACACGGATCGCTTCTCTTCATGAAAATGGTTAATATCATTGTCTAACAACCAAATGAGGATTCGTACAATACGGTTAGCTTTACGACGTCTCTCGATGTTTTTCTTCACCGTTATAGCGAAATAAGGGAAGTATTTGTAACAAGCATATCAACTGTTAATTACGCATGACGTCTGATATAGATTTGACGTCGTTTGATATCAGTTGTAACAACACCAGCGTGGTGCAAACGTGCTTGCCGTAAGTAGCAAATTTTGTTTAGCAAATGCGAGTTCTGACATTAGATTTTAAACGGTACTTTAGCCGATGGAACAGCTTAATATATATAATAAAGAGTATTTTATACATAATAAAGTTTTACATATTATATAGTTTTATATATTAATATTTTATATATAATAAAGAATATTTTATTATCAGATATTTGGTGTGCAGATAGAGATAGTTTGTTGGCAGCCAATCTATTACTTCATATATTTTTCGGCACTTATATTAACTGCCGTTTAAATAATAAATTAAATAAGTTGAATAAGAAATAAGGTTTACTTTGTTATTAAATTTTTATCGTCTAAAGTTAAGTTTACAACTATTACGAAATGTATATTTAACTAAATTTCATGCTTAGAACAGTATAAATTAAAAACGACCACCTCAGTCATCTAACCAGTATTGTTTCGCCTAATCGTCACAAAAAGTCGTTGGCCGCTAATAAATCCGAGTCAAAATATCGTTATGAAAATGCGTTAGTTGCCAAAAAGCGTGCGGGCGACGTAGCGCGGCGGAGACCGCCGGGCGCGCCGCGCGGGCGCATTCCCGCCTTTTTGCCTGTCACCGCGACGTATTTATTGCAACACTGATGCATTGATGCTGCGCAGCCAAGATAGCAGATTTGACAACGATTCTCAGCACTTTGATACCGAACCTCCTATTGTATTAACCATCCGTTTTTTCCCCTCTGATATTCGATCCTGCCAGAATTTCATATCGGTAGCGTATACTTAACTCTTATAAATTCGATTGAAGAAACATTTTGCGTTGTCGCATTAATTTACAATCGAGTTTGGTTAACTTATAGTTTTAACTGCTTGTTTGTTATGCGGCCTGCAGATTTAAAAATAAAAGTCATTAAGTTAATCAATTTATTGTTTTCATTATTGTATTCATTGATTTTGGCTTTATTTAATTTCTTCTACGTTATAATATATTATTTATGTATGTATTATGGGTTTGTATAAATATTTTGATAGACATCAATTTGTTTATTTTACTAAAATGATCATATTTGAAAAAAATGCAACATGTTTGTATATTTTACATTGTCAAAGTAAAATTTTAATATCAGTAAAAAATATTTACATAATTTTAAATATAGCAGAGAATTTTAATTTTGCAGCGCTTGGTGAACGCACCGCCGCCAAACCAAAGAGCAGGCCGCAAAACAAATACACAAATATGAATAAATTGCATAAATATTTATACACGCATAATGCCACCGCAGTCTAGAGCGAACACGACCAACACAAAGCATACAAGATTCTGGACCGACATAATTGTTTTTGCAGATCCCAAGAATCTTATCAGAGAACCCGCACACCGCTAGTGCCAGTTTTGAGAGGAATTGATTTATGCAACCACATGTTTTATGGGCTACTTTTTACCCCAAATTATGTCGATGTAAACTGTTATTTATGTAAACAAAACAAAGTTGAGAAGGACGTGAAAACTCTCGCTAATAGCTTATTGGTATTCTCTTGGGTACTGCCCGTTCATAAATGAAAACCCTTTGCTAGAGATGTGACGAGCTGAGTCCAATAGATACAGGTAAATCGAGTTACTCGATTATAAGTGCAAAGATTACAAATGTAAAGAATTATGTAACATTTGTATAATGAATTTTACCAAATCGAGGTCAGGGCAGTTTTATCCACTTATTTTGATATTTTTTGAACAAAGAAGCTAAAGAAGCTCGCTTGCTATTTAATATGCTAACAAGAAGTATTCTGTTCATACATTAGACTTTCCTACTAATGCGGAGTGTAGTAATGAGAAGGTCTTCGTGGAGATAGGATTATCCAAATCAAATTAATTATTTATCTGGATGTATTGGTTTATGTGGGAGCCGTTTGTCCCTTTAGTGGCATTTTACAAGCTCAGACGACTGTACCTTAGTGATGATCATCGCAACCACTCATTTAACGTGACCTCTGAAACGCATATAGAAATTTTTGTGACTCAATGTTTTGCTACATGCCATTAGGTCAAAGCGAAGAGCGCTTTAAGATTACCGACAACCGGCAAAATTATCGATATCGCTTCATTCGATTGTATATAGGAGTTTTCAGAGACAATTTTCCCAACTCTAGTGGCTTTAGCTGGGTTCCCAAAGACCGGAGAGGCACCGACTACACTGGTTTTTGCGTTTGCCTTCTTTGAGCGTCTTGCGCAAATTAATAGCCCGTAATTATTCGGACCATTTGCTTGGTCATGGACATGCACTATAGTTATGAAATCAATGACAATTCCACAAGTGACAGTTATATTGCCGTTGATTGCGATAATGAAGCCGAAGAACGTCGTTTTGTAGCTCACGTCAATGAAATAATCGGTTTACGACCTAATTATGATGATTCATAAATATTTAACAGAAGTCTAAGCAACTTTGTATTTATTGACCACTTATGTGGCGATGCTTTGGAATATCATCAGAGAGGGCAAATTAGGCTTGCAACTGGGGGATATTTTAACTTTATTACAGAATCGATATTGGTTTCGTCCGTAATGCATACAAATGTAGCTTATGCAGTTCTCGTTTGTATTCAAACAATTTATGTGAATAACCGATCGGAAATACTACGAATCTATCGAACCAGGCATACCTCGTTTGGGTAGGCAGGTAATGGCATTGCGTTTAAAGATTTAATATTGGTATATTAAAATATGCAAATTTTGAGATCAACATAACATTCATAAGACTCTTTATTTAAGTACATATTGTAACTACGTATTGTCTACGTCTAGAAAGCATGGGCACTGTTGTCTATGGATCCGAGCTATATATGAATCAGCATACTATTGTTGTGCGTTTTCGTCTTGTACCTTTCGTGGTACACGTTGGCTTCTATTTCATAATTTATTTATTGCACTATAAGAGATATATTAGCGTTGCAAATGTACGGGCGTCCGTCCGAACAGTTTTGTATAAATCACGATATTTTGTTGAAATAACGCGAGGATCCGATCGGCATCTCGTGTTGTATGGAGGGAAATGTTCGGAGGCGATCGTAAATTTGTGCGGTAAAACAGCAGGAGAGCCGCACTGCGGACGGGGCGACGGATAGAGCTACAATGATTTATAACGACGCACCGATGACAATGCTTCATGTATTTACATTCGGAATCGATGCGAGCATCTCGGACCCCGTATCACCGATATTTTGTGGTTTTTTGCAACAATTCTCTGTTGAGTTCTGTACTTCGTGCATCGCGTTTTTAAACATTTTGTACTTTCGTTAGTACTTAGACTATGTTATTGGTTTTTGAAGGCAATTACTTAGAAAAACAAGTTTATGCTATGCCACTTATTATTACCTGTCATTCTATAAATTCATATATTTGTTATATAAATGTTATTATTATTAATTATTACTATGATTTCAATATTGGACACGGATCGACTATCATAATGGCAACTTTTAGCAGACTACGCATTATAAAACATGATATAATGAGGTATTATCAATACCGTCCCTTTATTAAACCTACATTCGCTACTCATTTAAAATACGCCAAACGCCTGTGAATTTCACTATTATTAACAGTGATTAAAGAAAGTTCCGCTATTTGAACTACAAAAGAAATCAAAACTTGAAACATTGAACTTAACACCGACCAATATGCTAAGCAACAAATAGGTATTATATGATATGAGCAAGATTCTCATCTCGCGATATCAAAGCGACGTCTAAAGTTCCATTTGACTTATGACCGATTCGCGTGTCGGCCGCGATCGATCGAGGCGCTGCTGTCACACTTAGGGAATTTATATTTTGAACTAGCCCTGCCCCGCGGCGTTACTTACATTTCGATTCCGTAAAAAATTCGGGACAATATGTATATCTTCCAATAACAGTCCCATTAAAATCGGTTCAGCTGTTCCAGGAATTAACCGGAACGAACAGAAAGACAGACGGACCCATAACAATTGTAAAAAAGTTTGTTTGTGTTTTAGAATCGTGTAAACTAAAAACTAGAGAAAACAATAATTTTTAAATTACAGACGGACACTTCAATTTTATTTAGATGTACTGATGTATAAATGATCGCTTCTGTAATAAAGTCAACCATTAATATTTTATATAAAATGTAATTTCACTTGTCATTAGTTATACTACGAACTAACTATGCAAAGAAAAACAATATAATTCTCTGTTTTTATTTATTTAACGAATAAATATAATAGATGGTTTCGTTTAGGTAAATAAGTTATTGTGATGTTATGTAACTCTACAAGCACTCTACTATAGCTACTGTGCACTTTTTGGACAATCAATCCTTAAAGTCATGAAAACGAATCAAGTAGTAAGAAGTCACCAGCCATTACTTACACAAATTTAATGTCTGTTATGTAATATGAAACAAATATAGTATGCATCTAGGTAGGTATCCACATTCCATTCTATAGCAGGCAGAATATGTGAGAATGTTAACAATACGTCGAATCCGCCGCAATCCGTGGTTTCAAGAAAGCAACCCGAATAAATATTCCTTTTATTCCAATTTGTCAGCTAAGCCACTCTCAGCGGCGACTTATCTCCGTATCCAACGGTAAGCTCCCGCCAAAACAATACAGCAGTATCGTTAAAAAACGTGCTCGAATACGGCATTTATCATCGTTGATTAAATACCATTGTTTTGTATCGTCCGAGACGGAGTCCCCACGATCGTGCTTCTTTTGCTTCGGCGTCGTCTCGCGTTCGGCCGCGCGGAGACAATAAGTCTGTTAAATTGGCCTCAGTCCCTCTTGCTCCCAGCCACGGAACGTTGCGTCGATTTTTAAGAGATATCATAAAAGTACTCACACTTTAACCTCAGAATACCTACACTTTTTACACCGAAAGTTAACAATAACGAGTATAAGTTCTTTACACATATTCGTTCAGCAACCAATAAGCAATATTTACTATCATTGTATTTTGGAAAGCCCTAATAGATGTCATATTTCGGGTAAAAATTAAAAAGGTCTCCTTTATTCTTTATAACATTGTGAAAGGAAGGAAAAAAGCCAAGGAAATAATATTATTATTTCGAATATCTGCTCAGTGTTACTTTAATTCGCGGTTTTTTAGAAAAAATCTGTTGTTATATGCCATTACGTAACTAAGAGTCATATCGAAATGATTACAATACATTCAAATAACATATGCTCAACAGTGGTGTTACTTTTCCTCTGTAGTTTATCCACGTTAAATGCTTTAATACATAAACATTTTACAGTTTTAAACATAAATGACTATTGACTATTATCATAATTTCCATACAGATTTAATAGGTTTAAATATATTTTTCTATTTCCCATAGTCATTATATTAACAGCTGGTATATTATCCTTTGTAAAAACGTATGTATACATGTGTTTTTCTTTGTATATTCAGTTTTAATCGTTTGAATCAAACGTTAATATTTCAAGGTAGGCTATATCAAGAGGATGTCGCGAAATCTATATTTCAGTAGCTTTTATCTGATGGACTTTGTAAGTAACAAATATTTTTTGTCGTATAAATAACAAACTGTTACATAAATATGTTTACCCTTGGTTTATCATTGCAAGTCTATCGTATTTCCTATTGCAGTTATCGTGTATGTTATAACAAACATATACCTACCAGTAAGCAACACATCATACAATATGATATTACCTTAAGAGCTTCTGTATTTAGTACCTGTAAGTATGTTACGTAGAACTAGCTATTCAACTAGCTTCTGTATTGATTGTGATAGCATAACTTTCAGATTTTATTTTGGTTCATCTAATATACATTTAATGATATAAATATTATTGTGATGTATATTAGAAATGAAATGGGACAAAATAGAACGTCAAGTGTACAAAGGTACTATTTAAACTTAATTATAATGATCATTAACAAACTGTATGTATGTTTTATTAGGATTTTTTAGATTCTGCTGCTGTCAGAAATAGGAAGATACATAGTACAGTTTTCATTACAAGTATGACTTTACAATGTCATACATATTTTTATGTCAAACAACGTCTAACAACCTAGCATTCCGAGTCGGTAATGCTTTGCGCACGTGCCATGCCGACACGTACTCGCCTGCATCTAGATTCGAATGAATGGGCCACAGTTCTCGAAAATAAATGTATTTTTTGAGAAAAATCCCCTACCACCGCCGTACGTGTACCGGTGTACTCGAGTCGGCGAAACTTCAATAGAACGGTTTTTTCGGCAAATAAGTATACCATGACGGACAGCGTCCTCATCGCGGCGGTTTGTGAGGTTTTATTACACTTATGCAATAAAGAAAGGATTGTCGTTACGTACACGACATCGCGCCATTGTTATTTTTAACTTAACGCAGAGTGTCTGTAAACAGGCGGCGTTTTATTCTTCTAAACGCTTCTTCAGTACTATACTGCAAGTTCAATATCGTACACATTTATAAAAATGTACATAATAATCATCTTAAATATATTCGTATGCGTTATTACAAAACTGTGAGACCAATATTCGTTAAATTATTAACATAATTATCGAGAGACAACTACAGCTCAAATTCTAAGGTTTTGTCTTCCATAAATAATTCATACGTTTATTTCGTGATTTTAAACTGAAAAAAATATATTAATGCTTATTCACGTATCCAAAGAATGAGAGGATCGAGCGCAATGCACAAAACATGCCGGGATGCGGGTTTCGCGTTCATAAATTAAAAGAAACAAGTGAAAAGTATGAAATAAATTATAAAGTAATGCCGAATGGTTGATTCGATAATCAAAGTATGAATGAACATCATAACATACCCAATTAGGAGTTCCATCGATTCATCTCGATCCAGATATACATTTTAATAAATTAATTACAAAATATGAAGAAACGGCGCGGTCAGGGCGCGCCATTCTCAGACCGCGTCACAAAAACGAGAACGCTCTGGTTGAAAATGTAGTTCAGACAAATACGACCGTGGCAGGACAAAAAGCGGAGTCGTTGAAGCGTCGTATTAACATGGTTAATTAATTTATTAATTAGCATCAATTAATCGTAATACTGCCGCGGAGCGGGCCCTCGCTACGCAAGGATAGCTTTTCCGGCTAAAGTCGCTTTTTAGCCGACAATTACCATAATGCTTCCTTATTATGAAATGCAGATTCCTTTTAACGACCGACAGGACTTTTTGTGAAAATTGATAAAGTAGGGGACAAAAAGTTTATGTGACCGATATGGCAAATGGAGCGGGTGCCTTTGATTTCTTGTTCCCTTTTTGTGACCAGCGGATAATAATGTTGGAGGCGGAACGCAGGTCCGTTCGAAGCTTTGTGAAAGCGCTCGCACTTTCTAATATAAATCCGAATATTTGCGGATGATGGGTCGTGTCGTTCGTCCGGCTGCCGGTCGAGTGGACTTTGATAAATAAACAGCTGTCAATGGATGTCGGAGCGGCGGCGAAATTCTAAAATAATCCGTGTTCATTAATAACCGGAATGGATTGTGCGTCGCGAGCGAGATGCGGCGATACGCTACCTGTGTTCGTGATTAGCCTCAATGTCCATAGGGAACCGGTATACGGTAACACAAACAAAAATATCCAAATGATGTATACATATACACATTCTACTTATACATTAGCAGTTAAGCGTTTGCGGAATACGTTTGTTTCAAGATTTCTGCCAACAGATTTTCTCTTCTCTGCACAGTTATCTTCACACAGGCAACAGAATAGTTGAAACAACATAATTTACGTAAATTTACTACTAAAGTTACGAATATTTCTTTTCAAGATAAAATCATTTAGTGTCACATCGCTTAAACGGAATACTTGAAGGTTTTACTACAATATAATGAATATACCGAATTGTATTTTAATAACTGTTTATACTGACATTTTTGTTTCATCTGTGTGGTATACATAGTAAACATACAAAGAAGGCACGTGATGCTTAGGTACTCCGTCCATCGGTCTTATAATAACTAACTTATAATAATATTGTAACACCGTAAACATGATTATCTCACCAAAAATATCTTTCCAGTTGAAAAACGAAAATGGAATCATAACGTTTTGTGGTAAATACGCTTAGACCTAACCTGGACAAAGGCTTCCATATAACACGTTTCTTAATATTCCTTTCGATAGAATTGAATAGGAAACCAAAAAGGAATGTGATTATGACCAACGTACTTGATACCTAAACAATAAAATCTCCCATTCGGTACATTGCATTTCAATATTACTCGATCAGTTATAGATTTGATTCTACGATAATATCACTAAATGTATACAGATAAAAAATGTCATAACACGTACGAAATCGCAATAAAATCCAACATTTTAGCTCGGCATTATCTTTGAGTAAAGTTTCGCAATGGGCGTCGTAGAGATTTAATTCGTAGTTAAGTTCGCGTTGGCCGCAATAACACCACGTTCTAAGGGAACGTCGACTTTTGCTCTACAATTTAGCAACTATAAAAGTTTTTTTCCCCGTTCATTGGCAATAGGCAGAACGAAGTCCTGTCTTATTGTAGCTGAATGACAGCGGGACACCAAGAAGGTTTGTTTTATTATATTTTTATAGGCGATTAGCATAAACCTTTACACGGCATACCGTAAAGTTTTATTGTGGTATTTTATATTTAATGTTATAAATATTGGCAGTTTCTTCCTTTTGAATATGAGAACGACGATTAGGGTTTCAGCGGGGCATTCTGTCGACTCATTTATGGGTCGTATACTTGGTTTACCGACGCCATTCTAGATAACGGTATTGACAGCTTTTAGATTAGGCCCGCGACCCTCGTAACGCGTTCATTCTTACATAAAATTAGCACGCCCATGTCCGTCCGCAGTCCTCGCACATTCAATTTTTAAAGCAATTAAGAACAACGATTGTCGGTTTGTTAGCGCTTTTAAGTCCAGCAATTTATTTAACGGTCGCGACTGTAGCTTCTTTAAAAGCGCGTCTTTATTATTTTTATACAATTTTGTACAATTTTATATTTGGCCTAATTGTTTTTCAAATATTGAATCGTATAAATAAATTGATTCAATGCGAATACAGGAGGTTACGGAATAAACATTTTCACATTAATTGCACAAGCGATTTCGCGTTTCCTATTCAGCCATACAATTGTATACGCCTTAATATTTATAAAAGAAATGAACATAACAAAACATAAACTGTCGCGCGAATAATCCGACACAATACAATCAGTAACAGGATGCATACAATTAATTTTTAATGGTCACATTAATAAGCAGAAAACGGTTTTGACATGAGGCATTCCTCAAATGTCAACCGGGCAGTTATTAGAATGGAATTTAATATGCTGAGTAGCACCGAATGTGAGCTACCGACGCGTATCAGATTCGGTAGCAATGTTCCCTATCGCGGCCATTACTTTATCATCTCTTATCGATATATTCAAAGTACGCCTCTGATATATCTGTCGATGCTTAAAAATGGTAGGTAGTTACGGTGTTTTTATAGCTCGCAGCCAAAAAAAGTCGGTGACTATCTCCCAGATCTGTTTGCGTAACTAGAGGTAGAATTCGAGGACTTCACATGAAAAAAATACGTAGTCGTTAAAGAGATGCGTCGGATGCCTCGCCGTGAGATATGAACTTGGTACTCGTAGCTTCTGAAAGCAGGTTGTTTTATTTATATAATTATTTTTATAGATTATTCGATTTTTTTTAGCTCGTGGGTATGTTATCTGTAACCATCGGTACGGTACATAATGTTTGAATTCTTAGTATCAATATTATTTAATAGAACGAATTTTAATAGTATTCTTAGGCTTTAAAATGTATTATAATAAAGGATGTGATCCAATGATTGTTTTGATTGCCTTAATGTTATTCGATTAATGAAATGGTAGTTTTATGGGTGAGAAAGAGACTGCGGGGGTCCTCGCGACGCTACCGAACGCTTCACCGCCGAGGGTGCTTTTATTGATAAACGATTTACAACTGCTTCATAATAAATTACGAGCATTATAACGAAATATGTAGTCGATGGTAAGAAAGTTTATTTATATTACATACATTTTTGGTTTAATAGATAGTATTTCTGCGGTCACTTGTGAATATAACGATCGTAAACTATTTTTCTTTGGTCATTGTATTACTACAGACAATGCAAGAAATTACTTAATGCGCCCACGTTAGCAATGTTCGTCGAAAATAGCAGTTTTTTTAAATTATCACATTTATACAATGCACTATTCAATACACACAGTTATACAATGGTAGCTAACATAGCTAGCTACCATTGTACTTTATAAAGGATCAACTTCAAGCTAGATTACGACCTATACCTTTTCGGTCATCGTTTCCACGGCTATTGTTTTACGCAACGTTCTCATGAACGAAGGTTCACCGTTTGCGCGTCCTCAAGGAGACAATTATTAATATCACATTATTAAAAAGGCGACTCTAGTTCGAGCCACCTACGTAAACGTGGAGTTCTTAGAACCGAGCGAGGCCCGAGTAACGAGCATGGGCCGGGCACCATCACTCATGGCATTTCACTTATAATGATGTTAAAAATGTTACCTAACAGCCGTTCTTGTCCACCCATTGTACCACTTCTCAATACCCAAACAACAAAAAAAGAGTCGCTCTTAAAAAATGACTCCCAATTTATTTGAAGTATAAAAAGTTTCATTTCCCATGACACCGGCCTGGGCGTTCTGTTTGTTCGCGTCCGAGCGCCATCCTTCTTTATATTTCTTGTCGTTTTTTATTTGAACGGCTTTGACATTTGGGAGTCGGGTCACTTATTAAATTAGCCTTTGTATTTAAATGAACAATTGTAATTATGTATATTGGACTACTGGGTGCCACTGATATACAGGATGATGTACAGGTGTCACCTTTGCTTTGGGCTTCTCTTTGTTTGCGGGTGGAGATCGCTGATATCTCGCCGAGAGAACACCAGTAGGTAGTTTGATCTGTAACACGACGATGTGTTAACCATTAAGTGTCGTATAATGAACTATTTTATCTAAAATTAATTTTAATAGGAATGGGAATTTTGTAACTTGTCGTAATCTAAATGTTGAACAAATTCGTGTTGCGCGTTTGTCTTATTTTCTGTCTGTGGCTTTATTTTTACAATATTAAAAACTCCCTTATATCCATTTATGTTAGTAGAAATGCGCGTAGGTATTTCCTTTGTGTTGCACATAAATTGCATTTTAATAGACGTCGGTTCGCGCAAAAATGTGATAAATCGCCTTTCACTGAAAAATCCACTACAAGCGAATTGAAAAATCGACAATTACTGTTTAGCGTTTTGGAAATTTGACTGGGCTTCCAACAGATAAATAAAAACAGAAAAACATACAAAACATTTAAGTAGAAATACTACTAAAAACTCTCATAGGTAAGGACTGAAAACACGAAATTGAAAATTTAATTTTGCGCTTATTAGTGATTCGAGTTAATCACTCCAACACCTCCAGAACAGGCTACGTTCCTGACAAAACTTGTCTCTTCCACTATCCTAAAAGTTGTCATTTTAGAATAACTTTTGATATGATCTAGTGCTTTAAATCTGGAACTGTAAACTCAGAAGCATCCCAAAGTCCAAATGAGTGCGGAAATCACTCCATAGGTACAACCTGGGCAAAAGGTAGAGAAGAGAAAATGTTTTACGCTTCCCTGCAGGCGAAGATCTGCCTCTAGTATATTGATATCCTATTCCTATTATTATTATAAATGCGAAAGTTTGTGAGTGTGAATCTTTGTTACTCTTTCACGCAAATACTACTGAACCGATTGCAATGAAATTTGGTATGTAGGTAGCTGAAGAGCCAGAATAACACATAGACCGGAGTTCCCGAGGGACCGGGATTTATACGGGAATAACGAGAATTTATTTTGTCGTAAGGCGACACGAAGTTCGCCGGGCCAGTTTGTATTGTATATTTTATCTTATTTAAAATCATTATTCGATATCAGGTGTAAATAAAACAAAGCCAGTGCAGACGAGTCGTCTATCTCACCGCTCATTACAGAACATTATCGGAATGCAGCCGGCCCGTTTCGGGATTCCACTGAGATCGATTGATGGCTATCACGTTAGTTTGATATACGGATTACTTGCTACTGTACGTATAAGCAAGTGCATGTTAGATTTATTTTATTTTTTCTTCGCAATTCTATATACCAGATAAAAATATGCGTAATGTTAAATCAACACTTGTTGCGTAAAATGACCTTAACGTTTAAAGTAAAAATAACAAATATTATAAAACATGAAAATAACAAGCATCTTAAATAATTATGCATAAGCAATGTTGTTTAATTTAGATTTCAATTTCAATTTCAATTGCTTAGTGTATCAAAACTGAACTTAACTGCATTTTCTCGCACGCTCAATACCAAGACCTTAACTTATCCATTCGTAGTGCTCATATGTGGCTTATTAGTTTATAAAATGTCTATAAAAGAAAATGCCAACAAACATTATGTTTTTAGTTCTGCGATAAAGAACAAGCTTTATGGCTGAGTAATAAGTCCACGACTGATAATGTTACAGCTTTAGTTGAAGATATGACATGCGCAGACCGTGTTTATGGGACGCTAAGACCAAAGACATTCTGTCAGCGAACTAAACAGTGTCATAATTTGATGTTTTAATTTGCTCTAAACAGACTGACAACAAATTTATAAAGTAATGGTTTCAATGCGGGTTCTGCGCATCTTGATAGACATTCCATGATAAAAAAGGGCCCAACAACCTTATAAGATCATGAAGATCTTCATTATATAATTTTAATTGTACAATCAAAACTATAATAAGTCAGCTTCTGTATAATCGTACTCGATGGTGATCCCATTTATAGATACACCGAATTTTCGATTCTCGTAATTTACGTTCCTATATGAACGTGCTCAACGACATTAAATTCCATGACAGTTCTCGTCAGAATGGAACAATGTAAAGAGACACACAGATAACCGATGTCCGACATTAATCCTAATGTACCGATCTACTGGCTAAACGTCGTTTAATCTAAACAAAAATATTTCAATGCACCCAATAAAACTATGGACGGGAGAAAAAACCTCAGATGGAACACTGCTTGTAAGGTATTCGATGAGTATGACTTCTGAGAAGCTATGCCACTGTCATATCACGACGCGTAGGGAGGACAGAATGCCAAGAATTTGCTTGTCGATGTCAATGTGGTGTATTTTAATGAAGATAAAATCAAACTTTATCTTGAAGTTTTAATTGGGTGAAGTATTCAAATTGACATAATAATTATTATAACGACGAATATTATCACTTGAGCTGCCGCCTATCAGCTTTGTATTGTGCATGTAAGCAATATTCGCAGTACCTACTTCAATTTTTCGGTTTAAATAAATGTTATTCAAAATACCCATATTAAAGACAAATATTAACTCTTTGAGTATGTCATTAAGAATGCTTTCATGGTATCACACGGATATTTAATAACTGAAGTCCCTTCAGCAATTGGAGAAACAATTAATACACAAATTCGTTCTGCAGAACCCAGTACTCAGATTTTGACAGGTGATCTTTACGAATCTGATAAAACGAAACGTGACGGAAAGTATCGACATATCGATACTTTCGCCGCGCGGCCGTCACTTAGCGCAAGCGCAGGCGCACGACAGATGATCAGTCATGGGGCCAGATGCTGCGATAAGCCCGCGGTAGCCACTCATTAATCTACCCACTCCCCACCACCACTCCAATAATTAACCGGACAGTGCACATAGGCACGGATTCGTAGAATCTCAACCGATACTGTTACCATCCGAATTTCTTAACCGCTCTAAAAGAAACTAGATGTCATACAACAATAATTTATACACGGAGACCGGCAGACCAAGCCTGTCCGGTGCTTTATCAATACAAATTTTTCATATAAAATAATGTCGCGTTCTAAATTGTATGTATTTGTAAATTTTTGGAGATTAGAATCTCTTTGTGTTCGTATTGTACTGGTGTTTAAATGGCTTCCGTTTGAGTTAAATGTATTCCGTTTAACATTTTTAATATGTTATAATAATCATTATATTGTATTTAACGGCAACGCTGTCTATTACGTCATTATGACCGTAAAGTACTAACATCTGTCGCTAATAAAAGCTGTAAACAGCAATTTGATATAACATTGCACATTTCGTTTGTATTAAAGAAAAATGCACGCTTTTTAATCATGGAACGCTGTGGCTTTACCAGAAGATAATGCCAGGGAACATTATATGACCGGTTTTAAATGCCCGCCCGGACATAAGACGGACAAGTTAGTGATATTGGCGGGTGTAAGTGGCCTACATCGCGAAGTGTGCAGTAAACGCCGAAAAGCTGCGATTTTAAAGTCGTTCAGTAGCGATATTACGCGTGCGTCGCACCGCTGTAAATGACGAGTGTTTATCAATCAAGCGTCGAGTTTACGAGTATTGCTGGCTTTATGTTTCAACAGTAAAACTGTGCGTTTGTTCAACTTAAATATGTTCACGTAGTATTTTCAAATTGCGTGGTTTTGTGACGCGTTTTATAAACGTTTTGTTTTTATAAGTACAAAGTCAATGGATACCTATAGAACGTGGTTTAAACTTTTACGTTTCAAAGAATGTTTTTAGAAAACATTTGAAGTCAGAGTTCTGAGGTAGGATTCGATCGATCAAACCCGGGAATCGCAGGTTGAAATTAGAACCTTCAAGTTATTACCTACCTACTCTTGCATCCAATACTTTATACGAGTACATATGACTTTGAATGTTAATGTTCACTACGTAGTACTGCTGTGTATATTCGTCATGAATCTTTAAATGTTCTTATTTTGTATATTACGATAATTATTTTCGCAAATGAACATTAACCAAAAAAATAAACATTGAAGTAATATTCGTTAGGCAAATGTGCTACATCATAGGCGGCCAAATGACTGGACTATTAAGAATTGAAAAAAAAGCGAAAGGGATTTTACTAAAGAATAATAATTGGTGTAATATTGTATTTAAGTATAAACGTTCTGAAATGACCATAAGTATAAACCTACTTGTAATACTTACACATTTTCCGATAAACTTCCGAAAACTGCTAAATGAAGCCAAAATGTGACCAGATTAATTTATCATTGCGCCACTAATTTTTTTATTATCAAATGTGTACAAAGCGCCGCGTGTGAAACGCCCCTTGCGTCTAATTGAAGGAGTTAGCGTGCACCGCGGGCGGCCCTATAACCCTTCCGTTAGTGCATCCGCTGATTGCCGAATGCTAATCTGTCCGTTATTGCCTGTCATTATCGGTAATACGCTAGGCTCGGGCCAGCCAGAATATCGTATGTCTATTTTTAGTATTTATTTACATAAGCTATTAAAATACTGGAATCACACAGTCATTAAACAATTCTTAGCTGTTATCTATAGGCACCACTATATCTCTTTACGGCCACCCCAAAATCAAACGAAAACACAGATAGCTACATGTAAATACAGGTACATGCATAACTGCTGTATAAATTTTCTAATTTCATTTATAGCCTCAATTCATGTTAAAGTATTAGGTATATTTACTCGCTAATGTCATCCCCTGGCAGTGTTACCGTAATTATAGAAACATTAAGGCACCTTAACTACATGTAGTTACATAAGTAGTATGACATGTTTTTGCATTTGAATAATGAACTAAGTACAATAAAAAATTATTCAAGTGAATTAATACCTACATATTATGTTAACAAATTTGTTAGATTACGCGAGTGTTTATCTAAAAATTTGATCTAAAAAAGTGCTTTTAGATATAGTTGTGTACAGTCACAGTTGATACAAATAAAAGTCGAACGTATTACGTTTCACTACTTAGTCGAGAATTGGACATGATTCCGAAGTCACCTCACGACTGGTCATATGCGGTTAATTTATGTACATCTGTACAGTATAACAATTTTCCCGTTTTCAGTGGATCTCATCGTGGTTACCTCTGTTCTCGGAAGTCGTAAAAGCTCCGCGACTCCGACGGACGCATCGCTTGTCTACACTTTCTAACTTAAGATAATAATAATAATAATATCTTAGGACAATTCCACGCACGGCTGTCTGATTCCAAATTAGGCAATTTATTGCCTGTGCTATGGTAACCGGACAGCTGATATACTTACATATAT
>DWQT01000412.1:0-23250 GCA_018244895.1 Myscelus amystis hages | reverse complement strand
TCAGTGTTAGATAGCTCATTTATCGAGGAAGGCTATAGGCTATATAATATCACGCGAAGGTGAATAGGAGAGGAGCAGCAATAAAAATTTAACTTATATAGCAAAGCATAGTTTGCTGGGTCAGCTAGTGGATTATGGAGCGACGGTATACCGAGCGCTCT
Source organism: Myscelus amystis hages (assembly GCA_018244895.1). Taxonomy (NCBI): domain Eukaryota; kingdom Metazoa; phylum Arthropoda; class Insecta; order Lepidoptera; family Hesperiidae; genus Myscelus; species Myscelus amystis. The sequence goes on along the minus strand of DWQT01000412.1, from coordinate 23,089 downwards.
GGTGACGATCTCCTCCTTGAGGTCGGGCCCGGCGACGGTCATAATCCGCTCGCTGACCGCGTTGCACTCCAGCAGCGTCTCGTCCGTCGTGTTGGTGACCGCGTCCACCTCCAGCTCCGTGATGTCGCCCTGCCTGGAATTGGTCAAACACAATGGTGAATCTTGTTCTCCCCTTTTATTGGTTCAGTACTGGACGCGGGTTTTCTCTCATAATGAGGAGATCTCAAGTCAGTCTAACGCGCTAGCCGACTGCAGATATAATGGAAAGCTCTAAAAACGGAAGATTTCCTCACGATGTTGTACTTCAACGTTATAGCGAGTGATGTATGATTTATAAAACGTTTAACTTTGAAAATTTGCACAAATATGGGTACATTTAAAGATAATTCAGAATTATTAGTTCAATCCCTATTTTGCCTATTTTGCAAAGCAAAACAACAGCCAAAGGCGTGTCTGGGTTCGAACCCAGATCACCGGAGGGACAATCAATTGCAAACCACTACGCTATTTCAGCGTGAAAATGTAAAAATTACTGCTGTCCAAAACAGGAATTGAATTTCATCAAAGCCAGTACCAGCTAGCGACTCAACGTGTACTAAAGGCACCTCATCCCTAGCACACAGGTGATGTCTCGATCTAAGCCCGTCATGTGGGTACTGACCATATAGCGAACCGCTGATTGAGCCGTTCGTCGTAAGGGAAGACGGGCGTCGCGTGCGCGGGGGGCGCGCGCTCCGCGTACTCGGCGAGCGGGGCTGCGTCCGCGGCCGCGTCCGCCCACAGCGCCACCGGGGCGCCCGCCCCCGGCCCCGGGCCCCGCATCACGCTGCGATCTGTAACAACCAAACTGGCTTTTCAATTTCCTGACCAACTATATGCTGACGAGCGAATTCTATTAATGTACGCTGGCATACACAACCATCACGCCGGGTCCCTAGCCTGTCCCTAAAGCGGAAAACACCGATAGTCAAATATCTCTATCCTTAAACATCTGTCGTGCTTCATCCAAAACCATTACTCTCTTCATGCACACGCCGGTTGCGGAGACTCTTGACTCCCCCGTCAGCATGTGTCTGGCCTATTTGGTTTATTTTAATTCTTAATACTGAATAATTGTTACTGGCTGGATTTCGTGCCTAGGTCCAGATATCTATGAGCAGTAGCGGCAATAACCAATCTGCTCGTATTTATTATTATTGTAAAAAAAAGCCGATAGAAAACTATGCATAAATCACTTCAATTGGTTTACCAACAGCTAAAACAGACCATCATTAAACACTCGAACTATGTATATAAAGTGGAACGCGAATAAAACGTATTTACACAGCTTTTTTCTCGATAACCATGACCCAATTGCCTGAAACAACGGTAGTAATTGAAGTGAATATTTTTTTTTTCCCTATCCGCATCGCTGCTCTCGAGTCGACGAAGCTGCGGTCCAATACGCGCTCGTAGCGAATTGTAATGAAAATCTAGAAAAAAAAACAGGCCTAATAGATTTTCATTTGCTACGTACAACACTGCTCGTTCATTGAACGACAGTCGCGCTCTGTATGTAATAGTTCATTCGACGAATGGTCTTTTCAGTTCACCAGGCCACCAGTCCATGGAGAATTAATTAGCTTTATAGTTTATGATATTATATAATTTTGGTTTTCATCACAGCAAACAGTATTTTAAATTAGAATTCATTTGTAATAGATACAATACACAATGATTCCTTAAACTTTTTCATCGTTCGTTTACAATGAACAGAACATTATATGGAGTAAGACAAGAGTGCAAAAGAGAGATCCAAGAAGATAGATCAAAAACGATAGTTTGAACTTTCACAGATAAAGAGTCAGTAAGAAGACATTAACGACTGGCGAAGGACGGTTTTGTATGCCCAATTAAAGTGCACAGTGATTAAAACTCATTGTAAAACACATCTCACCGAGTTAAAACACTCATTATTATTTAGCAATACCTATTATTAATTGTATACATTGCATATGACTTAATGCTAAAATATACCAGCTTAGTGTATTACGAAGATGATCTAAAGCTTAACTTATAAAGAACTGCTTAAATAAAAGCAATGGAGCCGAGCCGCTTTTGTGAATGATTCTGTAACACATTCATTCGCGTACCGCACAGCACTGGCTTCGCTCCATTAATCTCGAAGTTTAAAAAGCGAACGCAATGCAGAGACTTCACAGTACAGCGAGTTTTAATCAGCCAAGCTTTTGTTTTAATGGCCATTGTCTTGGTAAAAATGATTGTTAGAAAAATATCGTCAAGTTTGGCATGTATTGCAGATAAGAGTCTTTATATTTTTTCGGTAAATGCGAGGAACGTATACGGCGAGTTACTTAGAAGATTACTTCATCAGTGAAATGGTATCTTCCTTTTGCGTCGCCATATTCTTAATGAAATGCTCTGTTAGGTACCACGGTTCGTTGCATTGAGGTATTTTTGCTTGACAAAGAAGCGAACAAAGATATTTCTGTAACGTAGGTACTTTTACGAGAACAAATAGACTTAAAGTAACAATATAGAGAAACCTCACATAAATTTGAGCCCAAACTAGGCAGAGTCAGTTACGGTAAGCGGACTGATGAAGATCACAGATAAATTACTCCAGCTTTGGGTGGTGGTGGTTTAGGTCTGATGCTATTGCTGATGACGTAAGCAGCAGAGTACTCCGTGGCAATGGGACGTAAGATGGTTGAGTGCTGCACACAAATCGACCAAAATCAATGGTTTTCGCCGCTTCGCCATTTCCATACTTCGAGCGTACCGATTGTAATGAACATTTATATTTGGATCGGAGTAATGTAAAATTATAAATAACATCAATCATCGTGGTTTGTAAGCTAGTACGATTTGCTAATTGGACCGCAAGTGGCAAAATAATGAATCGTTGTTTGAGTGGATTCCAACATAATGCGCATTTATGACAACGGTTTGAGACTGAAAGAAGTGACTTTATGAAGTAATTTGGTTAATTATCTTTTTAAATCATGATATTATATCCATAATGGTTGATAATTACGATAATATTCTCGCCGTCTCATTAATAAATTCTTAGTAACGATGATCAAGTGCACAACATCAATTAGTTGAATACGAAATAACTTTTGACTTGACAAACGTATTTATATATTGCTTGCGAAGATTCCGGTTTTGCCTTGAAACTATGACATAAGTTGTTCGATTAAACATTTAAGATTTGATTAAAAGAATATTTTTCATTGCACACTTTAAAAAAGAACACATTAGCATTTTCAGTTCCGTTAAAGAAAATAATTTATTAAGTCGGTTGAAATAGGAGGTTGAATTATTAAGGAGGTTGAAATAGACGCTGGTCTGCCTTTCAGCGTTTTACATACCTATGTACATACATAAATACATACATAACCATCACGCCATGTCCCTAACAGGGTAAACAGAAAGCACCGAGTGCCAAATACCTCTGCCCTTTCAAGCCGGCCGTGCTTCATCCACATTCACAGAGATTGTAAACGCATTGAAATCAATTTGCTCAATTAAATTTCATCAATTCATAGTTACACTGTCAATTGACAGGTGGATTGATTGTGTAGCTGTATGAAGTTTTTCAATGAAACACCACACAATTACGCGCCACTCAATACATCACTGATGACATCATGCTACGTCATAGCCGTCGAATACCACGAAGCTTAGGTTCTTGCAATCGGCAACGTCTCCGAGCGAAATGATTCCTTATTACCGGGTACGTAGATCGATTTTAGAGTTTCATGATAAAATTCAGTTTGGTAACCCTATAAGTGGGACGCTGGCGGTGACGTGCGATGCAAAACCCCTTTTATTAGGACGTAAGTATGTAGCATGGAGACATTATTACTATTTAATAATAATTCAGGGCATTTCCACACCCGGCTATCCGATTCCAAATAAGGACAATTAAATGCCTTAAAATTGTTATAATAATATGACGGCTGATAAATCTACACATGTACATACGACATACTACTTATATAGAAAAATGTACTACGACACAGAGCAAACAAATATGCTCATCACACAAATGTTTGTGCTGGGTGGGAATCGAACCCACGACCTCCGGTTTTGCAGACCGGCCCATAATTATTGAGATGGCGTGCAGGTACTGTAACGTCTCCATCAAGACTCCAAGCCCGTAGGATCGCGCTCGGCTTAGCGAGAAAACTTTTTAAGCTTACCATTTGCGTAATATCATACCTTCTGTATAAAGATTCCACCGACCCTGACCTCGGATTTAAAGGTATAAAGTAAAAAAGATGATAATCATAGAAGAAATACCATAGAGAAATTATTCACAGTATCATACATAACGTTAAGTCCTATGGTAACGGCCGTTTTTATAACCTAGAGTTCGCCCATTAAAATTACGTCTAAAGTTCGTCTAAAACTAAGTTCGTCTAAAACTGCCAAATAAGGAAAGAAAACTAAAATTGATTAACAAACAGAAATAAATAGTAGCAAATTCGTTGGGGCCCTAACGAAAATATGTAATAATAATATATCTCGTATCATAAGTAGATTATACGAAACGATAAAAAACAACATGAAGATAAATCTATCAACCAATAATTACAGTTCCATAATAACACAATTAACACGACAACAAGTAATAGATCACGATCCCAAGGACTCTTTTTTTTTACTAGCGCGCGCAAACTGATCAGTGTGACTAGAGATGTCAATGTCATTCGGCAGTCAAACGTCATTTTTGACAGATAGAAATGTCATATATCGTCCAATCTTTTGGTGGTCCACTGCTCGACCGGATCCAATGTCATACTGAGTGTGATTTAGGCCATAGTCTGTCACGCCAAGTGCGGATTGGTAGACTCCACACACCTCAGAAAAAATTATATACATACTTCTACAGCATCTCTAAGGTCACTGTCACATATGTAATAATACAATTTTATCACACGAGTCTAATCACAAGTCGCTAAGAGTATCTGTTATCACGATGCGGGTTCATTTGTTAAGTAGCATGCGGTAGTACGTTTCGCGGCCAAAATGATTTTAATGACGGAACACTAATGATGCGCGCGCCCTGAGCGGCGAGACGTGACATCGCGACCGTGCACATTCTACGGTTCGTTTACGTAATAGTTCCACCTTCGTGTCAAGTGGAACAGCGATTGCAATAGACAGATAGACAATGCGAAAACGAATTTTCTACTGATAAATCTATACTTATAAATAAAATTCGAGTCTCTTTGTAATATTAAAATAATCGCTTTTTAGTAAATGCATATGTATGTAAACACGGTACATATTATACCAAAATAACATTTTTCACATTTTAAGTCTGTCTGTCTGTTTGTTCCGGCTGAGGTCTGGAACGGCTGGACCGATTTTGACGGGACTTTCACTGGCAGATAGCTGATGAAGTAGCTTAGGCTTTTTTATTTAAAGTTTTAACAACTTTTTTTTTTTAAATTCAAACGCGAATCCGCTGGCGCCGCTATAGATCATATATTTTGTTTGGCCTTTAACGGGATATGCTGAGATAGACCGGGGGTTTTCATCGACGTAAGAACCTAGGTCCTTCATTCCCTTCGTTACTTTCCGTTAAAGTATTTGGCTGCAACCCTTTTAAGGTCGCGTTGCTGGGTAAAGATAACTATCGCAGCCGCGAAAGGATTGAAAGTATTTACTAGCAAATATTCTAGAATATCTGTATGCTATACCAATTATACCACTTTACATTTCAATCCAATTAACCCAATTAACGTATAATTCATCCAATTAATTAATAAATCAATATTGTAAATGTCAACTATGCTCTGTCTATTGTTACGTTGTTACCGTACCGAATAGCTGAAGCAATTTAATCATAACGTAGCATTGAGATTTAGTCCTTGGCCCGGGACAAAGTCTACACAGAATAGATATTTTAAACTATCCTGCCCCTTAGTAGTTCGAACCCACCAATCAAACACTGAAGCCCGATTTAAAAAGGATAAAATAAAGGATGTAAGGTAATTTTATGTGTAAAAAAAAATCAACAAGAATACATTTCCCTATAACGATATAAAAATAGAAGCGGTTAAAAAATTTTTGTGAGGATTGCTAGCCGGTGAAAATGCTCAGTCTCTGTCTACCCAATGCACTTATGAAAAATTGACATGACGATGACGATTGAAATGACGTGTGATTTTTGGGGTACGCCCCAATGAACTTAGGGCAAATTGACACGACAATATATACGATTTCTCTAATATTGAACTACATACTAGTTTAAGCAGTAAAACAATCAGAGTGAAGACAAGTGTATAGCTACCAATATTTTTATACTATAACCTTGAGTGGCTACGACTTATCAATTCAATAAGGAGTCCTCACAGCGTATGTCAAAGTCACGAAAAATCAATCAGGGACGTGTCGCGCCTCTATTGTATTAATACACGTCCATAAACTTCAAGGCCACGTACACGAATTGAGAATGGAAGGAAGGAATGTGTGTTAGTGAACCGTTTTACTTACATCGCCGCGAACAAAGTGTGAGTAAAACAACGCGAATAGTAAACTACTTAATGGTATGCGGTGCATATAAACTTCCAGTTATTAACCAACATTTTTATTGTTAATATACTATTTTATGTAAAAAAAATTACTAATGTTAAAGCTGTTTATTAGTTTCGAGCAAATGACGAGTTATTTACAGGCATATGTCGGAAGTTAGAAATGTAACAAATATAGTTTACATCTAAATAAACTGCACTTTATAAAGAGTTGCTAATCACTAATAGCTGCTCCTGCTATGTTAAAAGAACAAAAAATTCTCAGGAAAAAACAAGTTACATCATTCATACCTATAATAGTCATTTCCGTCGCAGGGCGCACAAAATATTCACAGGCAACTCAATGATACGCTTTCCGAACGCACGTCCGCACTGCTCGCGGCGCGGCGAACATGTGACCTCGAGCGCTACACCCCCGGGGTGGCGCGGCGGGGTGGGGGTGGGTGCGTGACGTCACGCGGTCGTCGACCCGCGGAAGTGGGTCACGGGATCACGCTGGTCGATGGGCCGGGTGCGTTCGCAGGCTTTCGTATCGCCGCCCGTTCATTGCGTAACGTGAGACAATGGAAACAGTGCTCGCATTGTTTTAATTCGCCGAACGGCACGCGCGGAACTGACTGGACGGAATGATTTTAGGAAAATCAGTCTCGTGTTGAGCCACTTTTGAATCCATTTGACTGATTAAGCATAAGTTATGGTATTTATTTGAAAAATTAAGCACGATATAATATAAGAAATCTATCAGATAAAAAAATATCCAATGAAAAATGTCGTTATTTCTAAATAACCGAACGCACTCTTTAAAATTCAATATCAAACTTAGTCAAATCGAAATTATATAACTTCATTTTCAATAATTATCCTTCAATTAAAATAAAAGAGAAAAAAAACGGCTGATCGTTATCGGTTGCAATCTTTTTTATATCCCGAAACTGAGCAAGTCTCTCTCTCTCCCCGAACTGCGACAGGCCTAGAGCATACTGCACCATGTTGAGCCAGTACATAATAATGGCGATACTGGTTAGTGACTCACCTGTCAATAATTTATGGAACTCAATCATGTATTCAATTGGCTTATTACTTATAGCCCGTTGTAAATTCTATCATTTGATTTAAAAAAACTGCGCAGTCATGAGAAACTTGTGCGGCAATTTAAATACAAATTGAAGCTAACGCGCCAACAAAAACTTAATTCCGCCGCAAATAGATCCCGGAACTGTATCTCTTGGGATTGAACTAAAGTCGGTGGAACATTTGTTCCAACTCAGTTTTTCCATTAAACTTAACGCCGAACTTTCCGATATTAACTTCTTTTGTTACTTCTGCGTTGGAAAATCAAGGGTTTTTTATTTAGTTAACATAGCAAATACTTTTTTCTTGGAGAGCCTTTGATTGGTGACCAGACCGATCTGCCCATCTCGGCTATGAAAAATGGTACGCTCATAGGATATACACGAAGATGGCTGGCAGTACGGAAATTCATACAAATGTTGGCAGCCTGCAAACAAAAGCAAGCTGTTCAAACGAGGAAACACAACATAATAACGTATTAGCTGGTACGATCTGTCAGGTGCGAATTAATGGTCCATAGGTACAGACATTCGCGGTTTTGGCGAAAACATTTACAGCGAAATAACACATATCGGCGCGACAAACGATGACGTTAGAAATAACACTGTAGGTTTAATGAAAGCTCAAACAAGATTATCGCAACGTCCGCGCAACGTTGAATATGACCTCATTACTGTCGGCGCGAAGATTACACGCAAACAGACGGACCGTAAACTCGGGGATTATGAATATATGACAACAATAACATCGCCTTTGAAAACATCTCAATACTCGAGTAATATAATGAGATATTAAATTCAAACATACACAATGGAGTAGACGCTGTATTTCGAAAATGAATATGACATCACTAGAATTGCAGTCCAATCGGTTGGAGTGAACTGCTTGAAAATTCTGCTACAAAATTGGACCCGAAAATACACGACACATTACAAGTCAAATAAAAGCTTCTAATAAAAACGGAATTGCAAGGAGGTAGCTATTTAGCATTTGAATTAAGAATAGATATGAAATCAGGAAATGGGCGGATACTAATGGGAAATATATGTAAATGTACAACAGATTTTTAGCTTCAACACAGCTACAAATACGAGTAAGAATATTTTTAATATTCCGTAATAATATACGTATACTTTTTAATGCGCGCTAAACGAGTCTAGATTTACGGACATTTTTTGGAACGAAGTACCTTATCGCGCGTTGCGAAGGAGGCTGGACGGAAAAAATCAGACGGAAGTTTTCCGACACACTAGTGTTGGCAATTAAAAGAAATAAAATTTATTACAATTCCTTCACTAATTAATCGAAAGGAATTCGTTCCATCCGGGTGTCCTTTGACACATCTCTTGTTTTTTTACAATTTGATTTCGCCTGCTTTTTCCATAACCAAAAACATCGTGAATTTTATATGTTTTAGAGGTCGTCAGCAATTCGTTCGCAGTTGGCCAGCATTGTTCGGTGTTAACTGTAACCTTCTCCTTCTAAGAGAGGAGTTACACCAATGTTGGACCAACAATCGGGTAGAGAAGGACTATTTACAATACGTGTAGAATTTCTGCTGTAGAAATCTTATTGGGATGCGCTGAATTTAGATTTTAATTTAAGAGATGAACCTCTTTATAATCATTCGTACAAATATTATATTGCGCTTTACGGCCAAATGGCTTGGCCGATTGTAGTGAAATTTGGTTAATGCGATAGTTTGAAGCGTGGGAATGACCGTATGATATTGGTATCGCTATATTCCTGCGGTTTTGAAATGCACGCGAGGCACAGGTCACGTGTAATATTTTCATGTACATAATAAACGATAAAAATAATCTATAAACAATATCTCCAAATAGAAAATCGATAACGAATACGCTTGTAGCTTTTGTTATTTCACCGTTCGAACCGGCAAGATAACAATCATAATTTAAGCAGATGTTTGTCGGTTTTATGAGGAAATTAAATTTATTCTCCATGGAAGAATAACAAGATTATACCAAGAGAACGCTATTTTTAAAGCAGTGAAGCCAGATAATCTTAATTTGAAATGTAGGTAAGCCAGATATTGTTTTGATCCTGAAAAAATAAAAAACTTTGATCCATATGGATGGACTGTAGCTGAGTGGGCAAATGCAAGAAGTGGAAGTACAGCCCTCAATGATAGCACTCCTTAAATTCCCAGATTATGAAGCACTGCAATAATTAATTTTGATTAATTATACCCAGAAATGCTTGACTACGTTCTATTGTTAAAGTTTTATTCAGCCTTCGGGCGGCTCGGCCACAGAAAGGTTAAGAACGACTGCATTAAACGGCGATTGTCTGGAATAGTTCTGGCGGCTGACCCAAATGTTCGCCAGTAACGGAGCGCACTACACGAGTTTCGAACTAGTTTTCATTCCGGCAGTGCCAAGTACTGGCGTGAAAGCCTCCCTCGTAAAAATGAAATAGTCTCCCTACGTCACATTCATTAGTCTCTTTTTTCTTTAATAAATTGAAAATATCATTATCTTTATTAGATGTATATCGTCACGCCAGGTCCCTAACGGGGTGGGCAGAAAGTGCCAAAACCTGTAGCCCTGTCTTTGCAAACCTGTCGTGCTTCGTCTACATTCATCACTCTATTCATGCATACACGCCGGTTTGGAAGACTCTCGACTCCCACATCAGATCTGATCAATTCGGTCGACATAGGGAATTGATAGTAAAATTTCGAAATCCTATCATTTGGCGTACCATTTTTAAATGTGACGTTCAAAGTCAGAATATTATAATATTCAATTACGTACATATGAATACACTATTGAAAGGATAAAAATATTTCATACTAAAACGTGTAATAAAGATGAAGATATAAAGACGTCTTCTACTTTGGACCGGAACGGATGTGGCTAATAGCGATTGATGTAAGTCGTTGGCCTCTGTCTCCGTTCCACTGTGTTCTTGGTCGTTACAATGGCTTCCCCCTTTTTATGGTACTGCTCGGTTACTTTTCATATGTCTGAGTATATTTTCGTAACCACAACGAGCGGAGTAAAAAAGAAAGAAATTGTGGCTACGAGTTGGCAAAAGTATTAAGATTTTAAAAAGGAGCGGACAGCGAATTTATGGAGATGACGATACAAACAGAACTATATGTTTGTATTTATTTATTTAACCGTAATCGCTTAAATTACAGCTAGGTTATACAAGGACCCTTTCATTATGCCTTAAAACTTTTCACTTTAAAATGATACTATACATTTTTGAGTACCCGCGCGCACGGCCGTCTGTTAAGTTATTCCAGAAAATAAAAATAAAACATTCCACCTAAACAAATTAAAACACATCGCGTGCTTTTCCAATCGTATTGCAAAAGTCGCATTACAAAGGCTTAATCAAATAAAAGGCTTTAGTTTATGTAACGTAAACAGTCCGAACTGATAAAGTATTAATAAAACAGGTCGACAACTCGTTTTGAATGTTCCCTTTGTTGTTTCTGGCGCCGCTAATGCTGTTAACTTATTAGATATTATATTTTGTTTTTCCACTAACACTTCCTTCTGTCTGCTACTATAGAAAGCATATTTTCTGAACAATAGAGCTCTCAATGTCTCTATAACGACAAAGAGGTTGGTAGTCTTTTGTTTAGGGAGCTATTTGGGCATGAATGGGCGAAAACATAAAAGAAGTGTTGACATAGTTTTAATCAGAACAGCTCTGAAGGACAGTATTCAACGCGGTAAATGTCTGTAAGAATCATTTAACAATTCAAATTCTCACTAAAAGCGATTATTATGGGATTGTCATAACTTAGCAAGTGATTGCAGACCATAGATCTTCTTTTTATAAACGAATCTGTTTACTTTATAAAAGTTTAATAAATACATATTTAGCAAAGATTAATCAAATGAAATATGCAGAATATACCGTAACGCATTGCAGTAGATTGATGGAACTATGATTACATCAGGTATTCAATGGTCGGGTGAAAGATCTGTTCTCAGCAATGTGAAGTAAATATGGGATACAAACATTTTATTCGTGGGACAACATTCCAGTTATCAATAGATACAAGCATATTTAAAACTACACAAGACATTGGAGTTATATTTCTGTTTTCTTCTCATCTTCTTCCAAGGCAATTTTCTCATTTACGGTTCGACTATTCTAGAACGACATCGTAAGGACGTTCTGTTCTAATTTTCGTGATATTTTTTGTATAGCCTACATTCATATTTTTACATCCAGCTAAAAATTGAAAAGAATTTATGTCATGGTCATTATGGAACATCACACGCAATACTAGGCGGTCTTCAGTATTATACTCCGTCGCTAAACCTTCAACCCCGCTGATTCAAGCATATCTTGAGACTTAGATCTTGGTTTGTTATACGGTAGTTGACAAACTCGTGTTACACATACCAATCTTGTTTTCTAATCCTTTGGTAAATTGCCGTGCGTCTAAAATAAGTAAAATTGCATGCATGCTTACGCAGAGCTAAGTTCTATAAACAGGCTTATCAATGAATTATTCATGTATAGCCTGGAGATAAGAGGAGGTACCGGGTCGACAACCTGGACTGTACCTACTATTGATGGCGACTAGACAGACGATATTTCTCTATACAAACGGCTCCTATTGAACTTTAAATAACCAGACTCCTCATAAATAACCGAAATCCCAAACTATCTTGATGTTGGAAACTTTATTAGCACATATAAAGTATATATAACCTCTATTAATAGATTCACAATTTCCTTTTTACTGCTGGCTTTTGTATGAATAAGACTGACTGACATACTATTGTACACATGTTTGTTGAGGAGAATGTTTCACTTTCATCCCGAGCAAAGCATAGCAAAACTTATGTAGACAAGTTTGTTAGTAGTTATGAAAATATTAAATCAATGTATTAGAGGGAGTGATGACAAGAATATATCGTGCTGTTTTAGTTACCCCGGGCCCTGAATACTGTATAATTACAAGAAAGAGCCTGTAGTAATCGAAAAATAACCGAAACAAAGCGTTGCATGCTCAAAGCCCTTTATGGCAAATGATCATGAATTGTACTAAATACGATACAACGTTTAAGTTTATCGTCCAATTTGGCTCTTTGCCTTTGTTTCTACGGATATGTACCGAGCGGAAAATTAAATGCTTCAAGGTTTTCAGATATTGATGAGGTCGTTCGCAAACAAACGGGTAATTGGAAGTACTTTTAAGAATTCGATCGAATTTTCACAGAAGTCCTTAGGAATTGCTATTTATTCGAGTTGGGGTGTAGTTTTCTATACTTCCGAGTACACAACAGTGACTGGTCATAATTTTGACAGATTTCAAAAATGTTACCCAGCGAAGACTTGAAGATTGCTAATATCCAGTTTTTACAAAGCAATAATCTGAAACCTTTGTCGTTGAGATTATTATACTTAGTTATTGACCAGTTTAATAGCATTAGTTTCGTTTACTATTTGTGTATTGGTATCAGAGTTTATTTTCACATAAACCAATTCTACCTAAAATGGCCTTCAAACGTCGATTGCATATACGATGTGATACCTCTGCAACTTTAAATGTATCCATTTGTTAGAAAACGACAGTTGCAATGTAGCTCTTCCGTTTATCGTCACAAGGATTAATAAAGATACGAATGCGTTTGGTAACTGTAGCATTAAGGTTGTCACCGCAATATCGATGCGTGACTAAGAGACTGGATCTACCTACGTTCTACAGTATTCTGTATTCATGTCTGTATTGTATTCTATGCACACAACAACATTTACTGAACCGAAATATTCAGTGAACCGAAATCAACCAGCAAAATATGCGAGTTACTTTAAAGGCAAAATATCTAGTTAACTGATTAATTTTATTTTTCTATTCTTTTATGTATCATACTCATACTAGTGAAACATATTTTTTTATTACGTCAATCGTTTTAGTATTTAGATCATTTTTAGGTGCTTCAGCCACATTCATCACTCTTTATGCAAACACGCCAGTTTCGGATTTATATTTTTTAACTGCATATTCTAGCTTGTTGTTAATATTGATTTTAAAATTAATAGAAAAAAATACAAGAAGACCAAAACGTATAGTAAATATTTCAGCCAGTCACATTTGAAGCTGATATCTCTAGAAGTGCAAATGGACATCGATAGTGGTGCACATGAAATGCAAATTGAGGTTAGCCTTTAATAGGTTACCTGCGCGCTCCGGTTAACGTAATTGACTTCTGCTCGGTCGCTTTGTTGGTACTCGGCTTTTAACGAATTACGTAACTTTGTTTTTCATTTGACTGCACAGACATTCATGGAGTGGTAGGACATTGCCGAGTACAGAATCTTATTAACAGGCCATCTCTTATAATGCAATCGACCACATTATTGGGAGAGAGGATATTTGATTGATTTGGAAACTATTTTCTCCTAATAATTTACTGCGTAATCCACGTTTTAGCATAACGTTTACCTAATGTGTGGTAAAAACTAAAGGTGATATTCAATGGGAAAAGTTAATTATGTCCGTAAGCCACGATCATGATTAATAAGACCACCCGCGGAGAGAAAGTGCATTAAGATTTTTGCATTTCAGTATCAGAGTCGTTCAACATAAGTGTTATGTTCAAAGGCTGAGAGGTGGCGTTTGTGGTGTTTCCGTGCATATGTCTAAAGAAGATGGGATAGTGCTCCATCCCATCAACAAGATGGGATCCCACTTCGAGATATCGAAAGAACGCCAAAGGGTACCCGTCGTCCCGACAAATGTTGCAGGGATTAACATAGTCAGCGTCGGGATTCAGAGACCGAAATAACCCTCTATCGCCGTCGTGACAGAAGGAAAAGGGGCTAAAAATTTCCACGGATAACGTAAATGTATTACAATTAACAGTTGTAAAACACATCGTCAATTGTACAAGTTGTTGCAAGTGGGCGGATGGATTAATTCCTTCAATTACCCGAGTTTAATTACATTGCAACGACTACAATCGACTATTCTAATTAAAGTTCACTGGGATATATGGGATTGCAGTTGCTTTTAATTCACTATACGATTTTAGAAATGAAACTGCCAGTCCCAATCCAGGTAAGGTCATACTTTGTCATGTGCCGTCAAAACGCTTATTATTCCGGATGCGTGATATCATTTATGTGGTAAGAATCGATGACCAGCATTAAGTGAAATATACCTGCAAATCCTGTTTCATAAGACTATTTTCAAACTTACTTCTATCATCTAACCACCCATTTCCATCAGCGCCGCGGAATGTGGTATTTAGTTAAGAGGTCATAAGACATTAAATTTACGATATCGCTGACCATGGATGTAGTATTCCGCATATACCTAAATATAAGTTTGATATCATCCAAACTAGGTAAGAACAAGAAAATTGAATGACCAAGATGACATTTAACAAACAGACTTCGTTTTGGTATTTAAATGACGTACGTAAGCTTTGCCATTTATAACTAACTGGCTTAGCAAGTAAAACCGGATGGATAGAAGTCGCAGCTGATTAAAATACAAATTACATGGATTCTGGAATTCATTCTGGTTCGCAAGTTAATACGGCGATTGATAACAATTCCACTGGCTTCGTTTTAAAATGAATGTTCTTGTTATTTTACTTTAAAATTAACGTTCATGTTGCCAACTTGAAAACTTGCCATTTGTTAAAAATAAGTGCCTTTTTAAATTAAATACCTTGTAATATTCAGTGACCACATTTGCATAACATTTTTTTTTTAACAGTTTTTTTTTAAGTATTTCCTTTACATACATATTACGGACGTTAAAGTCTTACATTACGCTGCTTTACCTTTAGTGATTATATTTAAAACTTTATTTCGTTGTATTTATTATTTTATTTACGTTCTTGTTTAATTTGTATTCTCGGCCTTCAGTTATTTTTACTTACTTTTTATATTATTAAAAATGAATGAAAGAATAAAAGAATGAACAGTACGGTTAGCATAAAGTGAGGTTATCTTTAACTATGTCTGAAAAATTGCGAATTTTGTTGCCAAGTTGGTAACCGTATACCTTAAGCGCTTCTGGATAAGCAATAGAACAGCGAAGTTGATTACATTGGAACACAAATTGGATAGAATTGTTTAATTGGTCTACTATCTTTGATGGTAGGCACAAACTTTGATGTCATCACCTATCAGGTCCATATATTTCTGCGTTAGATTAACAAATTGAAGTATGGTCTGTGTGGTTAGGGACCGAGACTGCTAAACCGAAGGTCATTGGTTCGATTCTCACTCAGAAAAAACATTCATTTTGTGTGTACTCGTTATGAATGAAATAAAAATGTATAAGTATTAGACATAATAACGTATGATATTGTCATACTTGTATCAAATCATTCAAAATTTATTTATATTTTTTAATATCTGTCTGCGAATACTTTCAATTTGACCAATATTTTAAAATCATTCAATTGTTTTTTTATATTCACAATGGGTGCTGTCACGAATGTTTTGTGTTAGTTATTCTATGATTTTGTTCACAGATATCAACTCCGGCTTCACGACGAAGCTTCATTATCACCGCCATGTATTTTTCGTTTGAATTCGCTTAAATTTACACACATTTGGGTGTTCACAATAAAACAGCCTCCGAGTACTTTGCTTTTTTTTTCTTAAATTATATTTATCATCACGTCAGTCAAGGAAGTACGTGGAGAGAACGGGATGGCAAATAGCTTCATCCTTATCGATATTACGTCTTTCTTCCACATTGGAATGAGTATCAACTTAATAAAACTTTAAATGATTAAAATAAAATTTATTAAAAATTATAAATCCTTCAATTGTTGCTATCCCAGTGGTTCTCGGTGGAACTGCCAGTTCCGGTAACAATAACAACTATAACTATTAATAAAGAATTAGTTTAAAAGTAGAAAGTAGTGTAGAAAAAACATTAAATCAATGCTCCAGTTACGGGGACCTGGAAGAAATTTCAATATGCAATAACTTGTACCCTTGTACTCATTATATACTGTCATCGTCCCTGTATTATGTGTGTAAATAAATAAAAAAGAAAAAAAAGCAGTTAAACTGCTTGCGAAATACACATTTATAACTAAACTGAAGTCCACACACTCACCCGCGTCTGCCGTCAGCAGTACGCAAGTGCATACGTACTCAACAGTAATGTGAATAAACGCAAACAAACGGTCCGAATAAACACTTACTCAATGTTTATCTCAAGTTAACGATGAGGTTATGCGGAGAGTCATTGAACAAGTACAATTATTTAAACAAACAAACCTACGATAGGGTTTTTCTCAATATCTCAATAATTTTAGATTTATTTAATCAGATATATTCGATTATGTAAAACTGGTAATGACTATGTTAATCGGTAATCCTCGTTTTCGTATGTAAAAGTCGACTAACAGAAAGCCAAGAAGCTTTCTCAAAGAATGTTTCCATTATTATAATCTTCACTTTTCCATTATCATTTGCAGATAATCTAAAATACTCAGATAATACAACATGTGCAGATACCGCAAAATGCGCAGATAATACAAGATGCACAGATAAAACTAAATGCGCAGATAATACAAGATTTGCAGATAATTACCTACATATGTACATACACACGTTCGTCAATGAACAGTAGGTGATATTAGCATGTACTTTGATAATTCCCTACGATTACAATACGTCTGACATAAGTGTTATACATTTTGTTTTAACTTTATTTCACAATTAAATTCAAATCCGATTGATAATTTAAAAAAAATAAACGTTTTTGAAATTGCTTTTTTATTGAAAAAAAGACAGGTATGCAATATGGCTGACTTTAGAACCACTGCATTTACGCATCTGTACGTATCTCTTCTCTATTACCTATGTGAAAATTGCGGAGTTCAGAATCTCTGAAAGAATTTTTTTTCGTATTCTTTATGTCCATCAATACAAATTTATAACTGCATCACATTTTCGTCACTGGTAACACCGTGTCAGATACGTATTTATTAAAAAAAGTTGTCACCTGTTATGCTATGTCTATTTTTCCAATGTTCCTCTTTCATAAATTTAACTAAATAGCGAAACAGTTCAAAAGGCAACAATCAAAGTACACAGGCGTAACTATAAAAACCTCGTTGACGTCACCAACACTCTACGTGAATCTTATAGTAATAAAACGTTGCGCAATATTATTGTACGTACTTCATAACCGTGAATTACGTTCGTCGATCTCGATCATAGGATCATAGTCCTAAAAACCATTTCATATTTCGCCTTTTCCTCTAACCTCAAAGAAATACCTTAAAGCTATATCTATGGCGAATGATGCACATTGTTGGAGACAATAACATTTTAGTTAATTATAATGACGCTAATTTTCTCAGGCGAACAGATGAAAAAACTGACGTACAATTTTCGGATTAACTGAGCAATTATGATCGCAGCGAGAATAGACGGACTTTGTCTTGTCTCAATTTGGTACATAACGATGGCTTTACTGTTCGTTTGAAGGTAATCCGCTATGTGCATAGCCGACTACTAAGCAATGCAGATGAAGCAACGCGAACCGCCCTCCTTCGAGTCAAAGTCGAATTTACATATTTAGATTCTTTGCTCGGCACTCCGCTCCCTGTAGGCGCGATTGTTTTTGACCGCGATACGTTTGGGTCACGATAAGAGTATCATTCTTCTCATATTATACAGGAAAGTGTTGTTAATGAACTGGCCAAATCATGATTAATGGTCTGCCTGTTGGTTAGTGACCGTGACTATAAAACTGGGGGAGCTTCTGATACCCACCAAGGACAAATATGTTATTACCACGAGTATTTGTAAAGCCTAGGTGAAAGTTCCTATATATATTTAGACAACTATATGTACGCCTCTCAACTGTTTGATCAGTATAGCAAAGACTACATGCAATGGTATCAAACCCCGTGTGTGAATCGTTCTAGTATTATACGGAATTTACATTTAAAATCCTCACAACTTTTTAGATAAATTTTAAAGTAACAATGTAGCATTGTTCGAATTCAAAGTGTTTTTATATCTACGTCTTTTAGGTCTAAGTATTGTAAAAACAGCGTTTCGATTAGATTCAATGGACAAGGTCAAGGTACATTCAATGGCAAAGATAATCTTTCATGTAACAATAGCTATACGAGTAGATACCTTCGTAGATATGGAGACACCCAAAAACGCCCAAAGTATGACGCATTGGTGAAGACAAAAGTTGTGGCACATTAACAGACTATTTTACGGTCACGTGCACAATAGACGAATATGACGTCACGTAGCCGCCAGCTCGAAGGGACTGTTGCAATATGTGTTCATTCAATTAACAGCTTCGTGCATATTCCACGGCTGGTTTTCACCCGTCCACTTGGATTATTATCGTATAATCTTCAATACGTATGTATTACGGCTTTTATTTAAATTTCGAAGACGTATACGTAATCAGCTGTGAAAGGTGGACAAACGTTACGGTGCATTATATAACATACCTGCTTCCTCAGCACCATTGTCTCATTTACTGCTGGACAAAGGCAACTCTAGTAATACATAAGCATATTTAGGTATTTATTTACTATTTACATAAGATATAGAAGTGTAATCTCTTTTTCGAACAACTACTTAGATGCCACCGCTCTCGGTTAATAACAGTATGCTTATAAGCTGTGAAATTGTTGGATTTTAGGGAATTTATGGAATTCACGTACACAGTAAAACAATCTGGGCAAAACATTCCTCCAATGTTTCGTAACTACCGCAATTTAACTAATTCACACGGTATTAATTACGGCTAGATGAAGATCTTCCTCTACGAGGAGGAAATTTGCGACACTGAATCGTGAGTATCTAACGTAGTTAGGTAACTGTTAATAGTTTCGAAGCTGCTCGTGTCTTCGTAGAATTTAACGAGCACGGCATAAAACGAACTGCCTTTCGTTTGCGTTCTGCGTGTTCTTTCACAAGATCAATAACGCAAATGTAAGTAAGGTAATAGAATTTCAATTCGGCCTCGTTTCCCTAATAACGCATAAAACACACGAGACAATTGATTTTTTTATCAGAATTTCACGCAATCCACTCAACGCGGGTGCCATTTGGCTTTCACTTACATTAAACCCATACGCCACGCAAGCTAAAGAAAAAAAAAACAATCAATTACCCTATGTAATACTAACGTAGGCTGCCGACGTAGTAGCCTCAACAAGCCCTATTAATCTGATAAAGGTGAACTTCGATGGCTTCTGTGGCCAAGCAGAGATGGACGAAGCCAGGGGATTTATAATATCCTATTTCCAATAACATCCATATACAATTAATCTAGAACGGCGTTAGACTATGGTCTTTATAAGTTCGTAGTTTTTTAAATAACTACAGGCTTGTCTTTAAGATCTCACTGGATGATCAGTAAAGTAGTAGCTTCAAAAAGCACGCTTACCTGGAACGTATTTTAGGATGGAATCATGTCAAGAACAGTTCTTACTTATTTGAACGAATGCCCATTAGCTTCTATGGAATTTACAAAATTGAATGATTTATCGTTACAAATATCAATGTTGCCTTGCATCTCTGTATATTAATTTATCGTAGGTATTCTCTATAGAAAGAATTAAACTGTACCACTGTCGATAGCATTGATGCCAGTAACGAAACCGTTGCGGTTAGCTGCATCAACACAAACAACGATAGTGGCGACATCACGTGCAAATCCAATTACGAATTGTACCATTATGGAGCTACCGAGTAGACTAACGGTGGAAGCGACGCAATTCACGCTCTAGTGCCTGAACACGATGACCCACTAATAAACAAATTCAGTTCAGTTGGAAACATTGGAACAACAATATGAATTTCCAATAGGCAAAACACGCCAAGTCGGTAGAGGTGGATGGAAAGCACTGAGTGCTGAATAACTTTATCCTTGCGGAATTGACGGGATTCTCCTCATATTTTACAGCCGTTTTAGAGATCAGACTCATCTATCAGTCAGTGGGAAATCTTAGATCCAGATTTCGTTCCTAACTCGCCGAAATAATTCGTATACTGGTGCTGTTTGCAAGTACCTTGCAAACTTTGGAATAAATAAAACAATTTGATTTCCATAGTTAAGTGACGCAATTAAAATCATTAATATATAGGATCCATCAAATATTTCCTTAGTTGAACGTTACTTACATGGCCATAATTGTTCATTGGTCAATAAGGTAAGTTAACACTTATCCATATTCAACGAAACAAAGAAATGGTAATATTGATGATAATGGTAAAGAGAAAACTTCAAGCCCAGAAACCTTAGCTCCGAAAACTCCCCTCTTTGGCAACGTAAATCCCAGACGTTGGTTCGTGTTTGCGTAAAAATTTCATGCTTTCATGATATGTAAATGTTCATGAATCTGTTACATTCTGGCCGTATTTCTTTACCTTCTCGAGTGATTGCATATCTTATTTTCGCATCAGGCTCATTATAATTCATGCCCGTGTAGCTTCATACGGTTCGCTTATTGCAGCAACTGAACCGTTTCTGGAACGGTATGAAATTACAATATTGATCCTTCGCTGCAGTCTTCCTGGATTATAACGTTAAAATCACTGCGAAATCCATAACAAAAGCATACATTGTATAATGTTTCGTATTTCCAAAGGTAGATGCTTTTATTTAGTGTTTAATAAATTTGGAAGCAGGTTTTAATGAATGATAGTTTTGTAGATAAGTGGTTACAAGCAACTATATAGAATACTTTATAGATGATTTACAACAGGAAACAAGTCAATCAATCTGTGATATTTATACACTTGCCATAACTATTCTGGATTCCACTCTTACTACCTTATTCTTTGAAAATGTATGCGTCAAAACAGACATTTTCGTATGGCCGGCTCTGCTAATTATCGCTGTGCTCATTGGAGATACTTTGAATCCTCATGATATTGAGCTCGATCAATCAGTCACACTGCAACGACCGTAAGTTTTGCATGCCGGTCGCTCGCCTACATCCGTCGCCTGCACGCTATAGAAGGCAGCATGGAAAGGTGCGAATAAACATTAATAACCAAAGGGTCTCCATTCGATTCGGATCACGTCCATGGGCGAATAACGGTTGCGGTGTCAGTGGAGTTCAAGTAGGATGTGACGGAGAGCGTCGGAGGCGCCGAAGGATACCTTTGCCTTTGATAAGGAAAACGTTATATGGGAATTCCTTGAAACCGAATCGACATTTTCCTTTTGGACTTACGTAAGAGGAATTTGAACCCGAACACCGTTAACTGGGCACAGCTTAGTCTAGTTCGTTTTTTTGTCTGATAATATTACTACTGGCGATGTATAGAAAATTGTTCTTTCACTACTGCGGAAACCCATGAGCGTCGCCAAAATTATTTTCATGGAAGTGCATTTACCAATCGCACACCATTAAGTAATAAGGTAATTACCATTTATAACAGTATCAAAAGAATATGAAAGGAGACACTTATTTACTTACCTGAATAAAAATGTTACTTAATAATTATATTAATATGAGTCTTGCATGCATGAGACCAAATGAAGCATACTACATCTGCATAACTACCGATTGTTAATCTATGCGATGAATAGCGATGAAAAGTTTTATAGCTTACATAAGACCAAAAATCTGGACAGCTTCCAAAACATAAATTAGAAATTTTACTTATAGATGAAAATGGATAAAACGAAGGTCAGAACATCCACGCGCTTGGTCCGATTAAATTTAAAAATCCAACACCTCTTTTCGTACTGCGAAACACCATGACGTCACACACAGAACGATCACCGATCACAAACGTATGTATGTATATTAATTGAAAACACAGTACCATGTTTACGTGTCAATTTAGTTCAGAAGTTCGGTAAACTTTGAATAGGTCAAGTCTCCGAACTAAGATTGATTTGGGATGTTTAAAGAAATGTTACCTTAAGAATTTCTCTAAACTTCGATACGTTACGCTACGATTACGTAAATACGCATTTACCGAAATTAAATAAAATGCATGAGTCATTCCTGCAATGCTAGAGCACCTACGTACAATAATTATATTCTCGTAGCTTGCGATTGGCGCCAGTCATCAAGATAAGTATGGTGAATATGATGCTAAAAGAGCGGCAATCAACGAATTGTTTCCCTCTACCGATTAGTAATACTTGAAAAACAAGTTGTTCAAGTTAAACAGATGTCATTTGATGTGTGAACTGAACAATGGGTAGTGAGGAGAATACTTGCGAAATTATTCAAGTGACTTATGTCAGTTGGATATAAATCTTTTCACTATACTACGCCTCTGTATTAACTGCCGACTTAATCGCAAATGACCTGGAAGAGGCCTAAGTGTCAAAGGACACGCCAATTACTAATCCGGGAAATCCGATGTGTTACATTTTAAGTAAAATACTGTGCAATGTATAATAATATTTAGTACTAGCTGTTGCCCGCGACTTCGCCCGCGTGGTTTTGAAGATATACATTACTACTAAGTGGTTTAGCGCAAATTAT
>DWQT01000411.1:0-23251 GCA_018244895.1 Myscelus amystis hages | reverse complement strand
AGTGTAAAAAGTACAGACATTAATGTCTGACACTTATGTCACAATTTCTGTCGTAGTCTGAACGTACCATTACGCTCTCTCAAAGCTAAAAGCAAATCGTTCGACCCAAATTGAAATTAGTTACTATGGTGCTAAAAATTACTTTGCTGTTGAGTTCTAATTTTTTTTTTTTTTCAATATGGACAGATTGAATATAAAATGTATTATGTAGTTTATTTTTAAGCCTATTCAAACATAACTTTTCAACTGTTTCCTTCTGTTGTTCTATCACGCTATTTTAACTCCACAGCTGGACAAGGGTTCTCTTCTCGCAATGCGAAGGTTCAAGACTATACTCCACCACGCTGCGGATCGGCATACTTCACACACCTCAGTGAGCAACATGAACTTATATGCACCTCACGATTTCCCCTTCACCGTTATAGCGAGGACTGTTTAATTTTGAACTTAAACGAGATATTTAAAACGCAGTTAACAAGGTAGCTCAGTCCCAATACGGTCCCCGACGGCTAGGTAGCGAGCAACGTCAAATGACGCACGCATCTTCTTGACATAGTATGAAACAAAGTCGCTTTCGCTACCTGTCCCTATGTATGCGTAGATCTTTAAAACTACGCAACGGATTTTGATGCGGTTTTTTTAAATAGATAGACTGATTCAAGGGGAAGGTTTACATGTATAACTAGCTTTTGTCCGCGACTCCGCACGCGTTGCAATTCAGAATTCCTTAATGGCAATAAGTAAAAATGTAGTATATCAATTTAGTTATTCCAAAGATAGTAGGAATTTTTCACGGTATAGGGAAAGGGGAATTGTTTTATCTATTATTATTACTCGGAATAAAACGCGCGCGAAGCCGCGGGCAAAAGCTAGTTCGAGATAAACGAAACCGCTGATTGCCGACATCCATCACGCCGCAACGTACAGACGTACCAATAAATACAAAGAAACACATCACTTAGTACGAACGTGGCGATCGAATTAGAAGCGCTTTGCCGTCCGGAATAGATTTGGCTTTGATCTGTTTCAGTGGCTGCGAGCGATTTGATTCGAATAAACCATGTATGTAACCAGATTTTGGATACCCGGTCAATCAATGTTACACGAAAATAAATCTGACTCATTGATTGATTCCTCATACATATTTCGATGCTAGAAATGACACTAATTGAACTCTTTATGAGTTGAAATAGGGAAGTTCGCAACAACTTTTAAATTTAAAGTTAGACCGTTTAATTTTTATTATTTTTACTAGTCAACTATGAATCTTTGCTGGTTAAATTTTTTAACATAAAATTTGAGTGCGAAGGGGGATTAAGTTTAGTATGAATGTTCATCTCTGTTCAAAGAGAAGGAATACACAGGGTAAGTTTATAATTATAACTTATCATTACATTGCAAAATGTCAATAAAGTAATATAAAAAAAAGGTTTTTGGTTTATATCTGGGGGCACGGTAGTGCCCCGTCAAGACGAGCCAAGCGAAGTAAATACAGTTTCTAACACCACTTGAACGTTATTAAGAATGTGATTTGGTAACAACCGTCGAACTAAATTTGTATTTAGCGACTGAGCTTCGAGAAATTTCGGTCTCATCGATCAATTACTTCAAACTCCAACTTAGTGAAATGTAATTTAGGGGCTGACAGCGAACGCGAGCAGCAGCTGAATGATTTATTGATGTAACGCTTAGCGATTATCTCGCCCCGCCAAAATGTTTACAAAATGATATTTATGTAAATGTGCAAAAATAGCTAAGTTAGAATTAATGTACACCATACATACACGCAACTACATAGCACAAACACAAATGTTCACACACACACACACATAGGTACCGGCGTGCGCGTTCTATTACACTCAAAACAATATTATTACTGATTAGATATAAATTTCCACAAAATTTATATTATTTTGGAAGTTGTAAGTATGATTTATTATTAATTAGCTGTGTTATTATTAAATTCATTGGTGGTCCCAATTATTATTATTATTACAACGTATTCAATGTGACTATAAATTGGGCTAATGATTATATACGCAGTAACAATGTACACAAAGATAGCTCGGAGAGAATGACGGATGATACAGAAATTGATGTATCGTGAAAGCTGAACTCAAGTTACAATTGCATTTTTCTTATCGTATTGCAATTGTATCTAACTTTTAATAGCAATAGTTAATTTCTAATTCTCAGTTCATTAAAGAATTATTTGAAGACTAAAACATAACAGTTATTGTGAATAAGATATCACTTGTGGGACTTGTTTACGAATCAGTTGGGTAACATGGTGTATATATAAAAATGTACGACGGACATCGAATGATTT
This sequence comes from Myscelus amystis hages, assembly GCA_018244895.1. Lineage (NCBI taxonomy): Eukaryota > Metazoa > Arthropoda > Insecta > Lepidoptera > Hesperiidae > Myscelus > Myscelus amystis. Next base: position 20,922 of record DWQT01000411.1, on the reverse strand, counting down.
ATCGACATCACGCGCACCGATTTGCGGATTGAGACAATGCATCAATAGTGATGTGGTGTATCGATAAACGCTTCCCGTTGAATAATTTACCCGGGTCAGAGTGACAACGGGCCGGTTGTACCGGTTTTGCAGCGGGAATGTTGCTAGGGTCGCCACTGGTTTTCATGAGTGAAATAATTTAGACGATATTGATACTTTAGTACTCAAGTAAGTTAATACATTGAATTTTATAAATGTGTATTGTATTAATTGGAGTCAAATTTGCGGAATAAAAGTGGGACCAAAGAGCAGTACACAAACAATTCTAAATTTAAAAATTAGTACGGTCGAAAAATTCAACTTAAATGAGTTATATATTACGCACGCAAATGTCTTCGCCTTTATATAACGATTTATTATCGTAAGAGGGTATTCAATAATGAACCAATCTTGCCTTATATGGGTGTATTATTCACTAAAAAACCTAAAAGCTATTCATCTAATTTCATATTCAATACAAATTAACGATTGGCTGAAACAAAATAAACACTAAAAACCTAATTTCAGATACTTCGAAAATTGAAGATTGATTTAAATAAATAGAAAAAATATTAAAAAGCGCCAACCCTAGACAAAGCCGGGCCAGTTTCCGTAAACACGGGCAGGCGATTGATAAACGCAGCCAGTTGATTGAGAGCTCCAATTCCGGATGCCGATTACGGTATTACCGAGTGAGCAACCGTCCGCCGTACATTAGCACACCGATTATTGTGTATTGGACATTAAGAGATCAATGCATTTCGTGAACTGGCGTTTTTATCGCGTCAGGTTGCGGTAGCAAGCTCCAGGCGAGCTGCTCAAGTCGATCTATTAATCTTTTATTTATATTTGCCTTGTAATTTGTGCGTGCAAACATTTATAGTATGAGGGACAAATGTTGCAAAATTGGATCTTAAAATTGTTGTCTGAAAGGTATTTACCCAAAGCATGCTAAATTCAATCACAAAAAGGCAACTTTGGCTGTCTGTTCCGCTTGATCTCCGAAACGGCTGAACTGATTTCGACGAAACTTTCACTGACAGATAGCTAATGTTACAAAAAACAACTTAAGCTTCTTATATTAATAATATATAATATATTACATTTTATCCCAACTTAAAACAGTTTTCCACGCGGGCGCATCGCACTGACATTAATCGTGTGTGGGAATCAAACTTAAAACGAAACGTTTACGTTACTAACCAGCGAAGCAACAGAATACTATTGAACTGATATTACGCAATCAATCGATGCGGACAGATACAACGGGAGAATGTCCGGCGGCGAACATAGCCGGGACGGTGTCCCGCGAACGTAGCGCATGCCCCATCATTCTATTAACAATTGTTACGTCATCGGATATAAATGGCTCATTGTGCTCGTTCAATCATTCGCTCGATCGATCGACTATGTAACGTTGCGTTACATTACATTTGATTAAATTACATTACATACATACATTACATTAAATTAAATAACATTACACGCATACAAAACTGAGCTGGGAAGTAAAACAATTAAAGAATAACACATGAGACTGGCTGGAGGGGCGTCAGGTGTTTTCTGTTTCCTTATTTTCATTCTAATTTCCTCTCTTACATTATACTTTTTTATTTGAAAGCTTCAGTGATACCACTACAATGTTACCAATGTGTGCGCATTAGCCGGCGTTTAATATCAAAAGTGTGCGTATCGATGCTTGTGCGGCTGCCAAAACTCTCCATTCATAGCGATAGCGATGTAGGTTAATAGAGCGGCTCCGAAGATAGGCCCCGCCGACCCCGCGTCTGAACCGCGGAACAGATATCGGTATATAGTGAGTGTTGTACTATATTTATATACTTATCTCTTAAATGTACCTTGCTGGGACATGTGGGGACTCTTTGTTTGTTTTTTGTTACTTTGTTTGTTTATTTGGAGTACTTTCATTTGAAAACAGAGCGACGGATTGTGGTGATCTTTCGGAAAGTCGCTTGATAAAATTCCAATTTTCATTTTATTGGAAACACTTCACTATTTTTTACTTTCCAGGCAAATATACATAGTAGTTGAATTTCTTCGATATCTACTCCTGGCGTTGCGAGTTCCTGTGAATTTGCAATGACGTTGAGAATTCATTAGATTCAGTCGTTTACATTCGTTCATTCTACATTCATTCATTCAGAAATTTGATTAGTTCCTTTCCGTCGGAAAGATTTATTTGCTGCCGTCACTGTAGATATGCTCATATGCGTGTAGGACCTTATTTAGTTTTTATGAGGCTTGAAACAGGTTAAAGCCATTGAAACGAAACAAATGAATGTAAAGTTAATCTATGATAGAAAGCATGAAAGAAGAAATAGATGAAAGATAACCTATAACTAAATCAGTCTTTAAGTTTGCAATCTTTTTAAAATGTTATTTTTCACATCGAATTTAAACGCGCCTAACTTGCAAATGAAAAAATTTCTAGTAACTTTTTATGTGATGTTGTAGTATGAAACGACTGTGAGTTTTTAATATATTTACTAGCAACATTACCGTATATGGTGATGCCATACGAATATTCGGCAAACCATCGATGATCTCATGCTGTAGAGATACATAATTTCGTCGACAAAAACCGCTCGGTAATGAGAATAATCTATGCATATTTGGACACGCTGTGTGATGGATTAGTTGTATGAGCGTGACCAATTTTGGTGCGGACATGATAACGATAACAATAAATATGTACATGGCTTAAAATATTCATTCTGTCCGTTATAAACTGTGTTCTTCAATTATATTCTATTTAATATTCACGTAATCAACTTTGGTATCCTTTTCTGATTATATTATGAAGTTACATGCGTTTTAAAATTTCAATATAACTCGCTGCAACAATGCTCGGAAATATGATGAAGAAACAACGCCTTTCAGTTCAGCATTTTCTAAAGGCTTTGAAGTCGGTGGACCTTTACTAACTCTCCACATTCTTAGAGCAGACTACAGAATACAAAGCATCAAGAAATTGTTAGTACGAAAATAACGAAGAAAGTTGGTCAGATAAGCCTTGATAAGTTATTAAAATTAAGCGATCACGGAAATTTCCCAGATTTCAACTTAGAAAAGAAGCTTGAGGACCGTTTACACGCGAATATCTGATCACAAGAGACGGTATATAGAAGAAATAGATTCGAGCATAACAAAAATATCTCAAAACCTGACCGACGGCTCAGTAGCGTCGATCCTGGTAACAGGCGTACAATGTACAATGTAAATACTATATCATCAGAGTTATATGCAAATGCGTGCTCGCTCGCCGATCAATCACTCGTCGCAACAGACGGCGCACAATGAGCCGCTTGCGTCCGATGAAGAAACATTTTTGTTTTGTATTATGGTAATACCAAACTGACATGCAGTTGGATGTATGGTACACGGCCTAGACATCATGCCAATTTTCAATGAGATTGCCAAGAAGAATGCCAATGATGTCTTGCAGCATCAAGCGGAGATCTCTAGCTTAGCTACTTTCGAACTTGGTAGTGTTAAGGCAGTTTTTAAGAGTTCAGCTTCTTTGAATCTAGTGAGGTCGATAGAGTCTGGACTCCAATCTCTAATTTCAATAGCAGCTAACAGCTTCTGATGATATTTAAGCATTGCAGAAAGAATAGGGATCTGTTAATAGGCGTACGTCTTAATAATGTACATATATTTGTTAGCGAGAATTCGACCAATCTCGCTAGGATTAGTGAGGAAATCACGATGGGAATTTTATTTAGAAGAAAAGCAGAGCGCATTAGTCTTGCTAAAGTATGCCAGAATAGAAACTTCCACTTTATATGCGTGTAAATATCCTCGACCACAAATCTATTTGTCGAAAAATACGAAGCAAACAGGACGAGACATATTTTTCTTTTCGCTCGTATAATTTCATCTGCGTTTTAAAATTTTAACACAGCTGTCCGATCTGATTGTGGGAAATGATTTATTTGATTTTTGGCCTCGTACCGAAACGTATCGAGGCGTGGTGCGTCGAGGTGCGAAAAGTTAATGATGGGTCAAATCGCACATCGAGAATCTGGTTTCGCACCGGCTCCACATGTGACCCTGTTTTTCGCACTTAATTTAAGTACTAAGTGGTCAATTTTTGGATAACTGTAAACAAATAACTTCTATAAAGACACAAAATACACTGGGCACTCGAATCTTGGAATTTGCTTCTCCCTCGAATGAACCAATAGCAGACGTGCAATCTGATCAGACGATATTTGTATCTTCAAGAAATTGTGTCTTTTCAATATTAATTTTTGCAACTGAATGTGCGGCAGTTCGAAGTTGTATTCTATACATTAGCATCCATAATGTTATGTAAGCAATATTTGAAATATTTATATGGTGCAAATTTGATAGGAACACAGCAGCAATTGTGACCATGCGCTGCTCGAACTAAAAGTACAGGCCAAGACAAGACTTGATTGCTCTAATGAAAGATTTTAGTGGCATATGTTAGGGAAAAAATGTCTAGTATAAAAGTGTTAAGATATAATAGCTTCTCTGTCTGTTGGTCACGGTGAAAACTCCATGACGAAGGCTTTCCGGGCTCTTCTCATTTCCTGTTTGTATCGCTGCATTATGTTCTTGGACAATTTATTAGGTGATTTTTAAGAATTTCGCCATGTCCACGATTATAATACATTATTATTGCGGGTTCGTCGACCCCTTGTCTAGATAGCGCGCGCGGTCCGGCCCGCGGCGCCCGCCTCTCAGGTCACGATCGCTTCCAACGCATTACTTAATTCCGCTGTTGTAAAATTTTGTTGCTCTTATCTATAGGGTAAACAAAAGACGGCATAATAGGATAAACAAAAACCGATTAAACCATGATCATCATTGTAACACTGAACAGGATCAATTTCATGATGATTTTTAAGCTTTTCATGACGAATATTTTTTTTTTCTTATAAAATACACGTCAACATTTAAACATTCAAAATCGTTGTTGCCTATCGTTATGTGATATAAACTTAACTAAGAAAGTCGTGTCTTGGTTAGAATAGTTCTCACAGCGATATGTTGCTAAGCCGCTAATGTTTTACCATTAACTACGATTCTACACCTCAGTTCACATAAAACTATTCTACAGCACATCTTTACGTGAGGAATTAACATCAAGTGAATTTTATCGCTTGCTAATTTAATAGCACAAAAACACCAACGAAAAACCAGTTCCTAGAATCCTACGAATCAAGAATCTGTATTTTATGATTCATTGAGCGATGCGCGTGATTTAGTTCATTATCGTTTAGTTCATTCAACAGGTGTAACTCCGAACGTAGGAATATAACTACGTATTCCAGCCACGCAGGTATTTGCATCTTGTTCACCAATGGCTTCCAATGTATCCATGTTATTTGTTATCTGTGGTTCATTTGCAGTAGCGCCTGCATAATTTCTGAATAATCTTCTTTTACTAACGTTTACTGTTTACGGGTTTACGTTAAAAGGTGTTTTATATGGTCTGTGTCTTTTCAGAAGGTCCAAAAGTCGAAAAGTGAAAGTTTCATGAAAATCAGATTAAAAGCGTTTGGATATCTATTGTCAATATTGTGCTTGAATTAGTATAGAATTATATCACTTAAACTAATAAAAAATGTGTTTAGAACTAGAATTACACGCGAACACAGAAAATAGCTCATACTCATAATCCAAAATCTATTTTTCTTATATGGGAATCGAATGCACGACCTTAGCGGTTAAGCTCACTGGCCACTGAGCCAAACAACGAACCGGGCAAAAGCTAGTTAGGTAGCTATTTCCACAGCACAAAAGCTAACAATTTATTCCGTCCGTGATTCAACCTAGAATTCGCCAGGTGCATTTTCAAATGAGGCTCTATATCGCTATCTACGCATGCGGTACACGCTCGTATTTGCATTATGTTCGGCGCGGCGTCGCTTAGGGCTAGCAGCACACCGTCGCACGTTTTATAGAAATACCATAATATATTTTATAGAGCATTCGTACCTTTTAGATAGAGGAAATAAACTGTAATCTATCTACGAGAATATATAGGAGATTTACAGCGATATATTGACACTAATCACGATATCTCTGGAACCAGAACACCTGGAGACATGAAATTTGGTAGAAATATTCCTTTCGACGAACAGAGGGCAGCTACGCTATGATTGCTTTGTAGATATATGCAATATATCTACAAAGTAGATCATAGTTATAAAAATGTTTCTTTAAGCAACATGCCTTCCGCTATCACTGGCCATAATGTGCCGTGATTGCGTGAAGAAAAATAAAGTTCATCCAACTCGACCAAACAATCCAACATATAAAATAAGGCCAGCATTATCCAGTTTCAAAGGAATGTCAAATATTTACGCGAGTAGCAATGAAAGCCTTTCAACAACACTAACTAGCCCTACATGCCTCAGATAACACCATGCGAGATAACATTCTGTATATAAGCAACAGGAGAATTTATTATTATATTTTATAAGCGTTCCGTATAGGTATTTCGATAGTGGTCAAACGCTTAGTACAAGATTCGATTCAGACGAAACTACTCCTTGTTGCTGGTACAAGGATTGCAGCTAGAGGCTGGATGAAGTAAAATAGGCAGAGGTTGGTGGCACTGCTGTACTAATTTGAAGCCTTATGATGATAATGATGATATGAAGACGATATGAATGCACAAATTATAATAGCATGTGGATCTAATACGAAGCTCTTCAACGTAAGTTCAAAAGGTCCCTTCAAAGCAGGTAACGCATTGGTAGATCTTCCGGTGTTTGTCTATGGGTGACTAGCCTATTATCAGGTGGGCCGTCTGCATTTTGCATATTTTTGCAAACAAAAAAAAATTAAATATTGTACGGAACCCGGTGTTAGGTGCTCACACTTGACCGAGCCCATTGCTCGCTCAACGGAGACAGTAAAATTAGGGACGCGTTTGATTTGTGAATGAAATGAATACGTCGGGACTTTAATGCGCACGAATAAAAATGTCCGAGTAATTTGCGATTATTACACGACGGATTTATGTTGGGAGCCAGGGGATTACTGGGTGATTTGAACCGGTCGGGTAATAAATGGAAAGGTAAGTTTACATACGGTCGATAAAATGAAATGTCAACGTCGATTTAACTTCTTGTTATCGGGGAAGTATATCTTTTCCAATATAATTACGAGTATGATGAATTTACTTACTACTCAATTCATAGTATCTTTTACATTTAAATATTACGTATGATATCAATCCGCATTTGGCCAGCGCGGTAGTTTGGTTTAGCAGCGCACCATTAAAGGGTGAAAATTAGGGAAGCGTTAGGAAAACTGACCCCATCTGCATTTGGGATATACAGCAACTAAGAGAGTGGTTGAGTACGAGTAAAACGTTATAAATTTCACGATTCCGTTTAAGTTTTAATTAATTTTGCATTTGTGCAAAATGCTGAATAAACAGACAGTGATGAATTTCAAAAACCTAGGTTAAGTTTAGTAACTCTACGAGCTTAATTGAAACGAGTATGTACTCGTATGTATACACTTTGGGGAAGATACAGCCTTCTGCGACTAGTTACAAACCGACTAATTTCAAATTGATTACATATACCTGCATCACAAAAACATAAGCCTACGTTACAAAAAGCCTCCTTGAATATCTTCACGTTCTATCTGTTCACGTTTCTACGAATCTACATATCGGTATTTTATGAAAAGCTGACCACTCGCATTCAAGGCTCAATCGTGAATGAATGTAAGCGATGGTATACACAGGTAGAAATATCGCGGTATGGGGCGGTATGGGGCAGGCCGGCCGGGGTCAGGAGTCGCATAGCTCCAGTACAGGCACTCCCACCACGGGATCCTTAATTAGCCCCACTATTATTATTACATTATAATTGATTAGCGTCCCGCCTTACCTTCCCTTGTAATTGCTTTGAGATAGATTATATTCTTAAGGAGTTAAGCGGTTATTTGTAACGCTAGTTAAATGTAGTCATTTTTGACTTCAACGCAACAATCGTAAAAGACATCTCAGACAAAGCTTAAGATTTCTTCAAACCACATTTCATTTGTAGAAGTTAAAGTAACAAAATGCTTTATTTGGTGCATTTAGGTATATAAAATAAGACTACAAACTTAGTCATTAAAGTCTACCTAAATAGGCGTGCAAAAATGTTTTATTGTCCCATACAACAAACAGACTGCAGGATTTGTTTTGGTGAATGAATGCTATAACTTTTACGTTTTCACTCTCTTCTGTCTTCTTTCATTTTTTACGGCTATAACTATGTGAATACTGCCGTTTATTGAATTTTCTCTTTGAATATTAATTACCATCACGTGTCAGTTTTTCGTTTCCCTAACTTTACGGCAAATGAAAGTGACATTGAGCAGTAAACTTTTTACCGTGCCATTGTTTGACGCATCTGCTCTTATACATAATAAAAAGTTATAAGGCCATTATCTACCATGCTGGCCATTCATTAATTCATAGACTTCACAAATCTCAAGGAACTCTAGAGAATATATCCTTACGAGAACAGTTATAAGGAAGTAATGTTTGATTATAAAAAAGCTGACGTGTTTTTAAACAGTCCTACTTGTAAACACTAACCAACAATGCAAAAATTGCCATTACAAAGTTAAATATTTGCCACGTTTTTGCCACGAGCAGGCAGACGTAAATGGCCGCTACTGCCAAGGACAATTACAGCCTATTTTGTACAGGACTATAGGAATAGGACCGTTAAGATCGATTAGTTTAACTAGTATACACTGATAAGACTAAAAGTTATTATTGTTATCACATATGACTCATATGATACAGTAATACTCCTAATTATGTTAGAACTACCAAAACACTGAGCTCATAATTAAAGAATTTTTTGTCCTAATTGAATATTAACATCAACTACAGATAAAACGGGGCTTATCGTGAAATGTATGCGGAAATTAAATCATTGGTTATATTTGTGCGAATAATTTGTAATAGGACTCATGCGTGAGAATAGGTATGTAACATATTTTTGTTATGTTATGTTATTACACCACGCGTAAGGTATTCTATGGTAATATTAAGCGTTTGTTCCTTATGCTGACGGTGTGTTTGGCCATGTTGGTATTTTAATCGCATAACGTGGGTATCGCTATGCGGATATGCCATTTGATCTGTCTATGAGGACTTCAAAGAATTTATTCGTTTCATAATCACTAGATGTCGCTGATTCGAAAGCTCTTATTGGCGTACTTTTGTTCAAAAACTTCAATGCAGTTAGTGATAAGGCATGTTAACAAAATTATCGTTTCGGATCGGTGATTGATATTTCATGGCCACTAATTTGAAAAGATTCGTTATTACGGTTGCTAGCAAACTTGGGTGGAGCGGGGTAGCAAGATACAAGTGGATAATTGGACCACAATACTAATAGCTTTGTGGTGCTTTCTGCCTACCCCGTTAGGGAACTGGCGTGATGATCATGTATGTATATAATACTAATAGCACAATACAACAAATAGCTGCTCCTATATCATTTATGGTACTTTAAAATATTGCATACCATGTTTGAGCCCGTACCACGTTTTGTGGTACGGCTGGTATCTCCTCGTGGTGAGCTGCGGGCGCGAGCGTCGCTGGCCGCACGCCGGCGCGCAGCACAGAAGGTAGAACCTTTTATCCCTAATCTTCTCCGCAGCCTTCAGCCTCTCGCGCGCCACGCGACCAGCGCAGCGCCGGGGGCCCGCGGCCTCCGCCGCCACCGCCATCAGCACGAGCACCGCACACCACCTCATGCTGTCACGTGGTCCCGAACTGTCATCGCAAGCGCACTGACAGACTCCCAACAACCGCTGACAACACGATCACTCGCGCCGACTTAACCGCGGTACCGGTCAGACTTCGACGTGACGGTCGAACGCTGGATATACGAGCATGTCCCTAGCCATGCTCTTGTTTCGTTAGTTAGCGTTAGAACGCGTGCGCGCTAGCCGGCACTACCGCGTCGACTGCCTCGCGCCGGCCCGCGTCTCAAAGCTCTGGGTTCGGGATGCTAAAAAAGCGCTTTCCGCCGACTCGTTTCAAACGAATTGACAATTATGTATCGAACTCGTTTCGTATGCTCGATTTGCGCCGCGACCGTTATCCGTCCCTATCGGCTCCGGCCGGCCCGCCCCGGTACGCCGCTCCCAATTAATTAGCCGTGTCAGCAATTGTTGGACAGTGTCATTCATTCCCGCTATCGGCAGTCCATTGACGCGGCAGTATGTATTATGTTCGTGTTTACTCACTTTAACGCCTCAATAAACTGGTTGCAATTAAACCGTGCTTTCAATAAATCTTGACTTGAATGCTAATAAGACATGTCCCTTGTAAGACATGTTCCTTGTAACAGTTAACCTAACAATTATAAGTGTGTACTATACATACATATAGGTATACCCGATGAAATATTCATAACTTGATAGTTACCGATTCGATTTTAGAACAAAAAGGTATGCAAACTGCTAGTCATTGATTTAATCCGTTTCATAACTTCATGGCTAAAACGGGAAATACTGGTATTAGACGTATTGTAGCTGAATCTCAGTATTATCCGGGAAACAGTTAATCATAATTTTACTGTTTGTAATATGGCAAATGCATCTGATAGCGTAAATTTAAATAGTTTTACAAGAAGCGCCAACTTATCGTCCGTTGGCCACCGTCACACGAGTCCACTAATTAGGCCGCTCCGGTCTAGAGATGCGCTGATAACGTGATAACGCGCGGGTGGTCGTCCCGGTCGCGGGTCGCCCTTATCGCGACACGCGTAAGGGCGACATTCGCGTGCACTTCCGCACATACAAACGCCACGCGAACCGATCACCAGCCAACTGAATGGACGGAAACCTGTCGAGATATTCTTTATTTTGCGATCTGTCGCCGACCCCAATATCACATGCTGGTTTACATACGTACCGCATTACATATTGAACGTATCGTGTACCTACATAGCTATTATTATTTTTCTTTAGTGGTAAGCGTTATTCGTAGGTGTTAGCTTCGATTTCCATCGAAAAAAAAAAATTGTGTCTTTAAGGAAAATATGGTTCGAAAAACAACATCCCATATCGTTCTCTTTAATGCACCAGAGGCAGACCAAGACTGGCCTATCACGACCAAATAGGTCAGACACTTGCCGATGGGGGAGTCAAGAGTCTCCGAAACCGGCGTGTACGTGAAGAGAGCGATGGATGTGGACGAAACATGACAGGTCTGCAAGGACAGAGATATTTGGCACCTGGTGCTTTCTGCCTACCCCGATAAGGAACTGGCGTAATGGTTATGTACAGAAACATATAGGTATACAATATAGTCACAAAGGACGATATCTGCTAGTATATTATCACTTCCGAGTGGAACTACCCGAAGCGCCTTTGTTTGGCCGAGGCGTGGAAATGTGTATTTCACCATCGCCTTATGTTGTGTTTACCGTTGACCAATATTGCGTTTTGAAGTAACTACTGTTTAAACGAACAAACATAAGCCAATCGAGCGTTGCTTTTATGAAATCGGGTCGTGTTTATTGGTCGTTGAGAATGTACAGGCTTGAGGTATTTGTGCTCGGGTCCGTTTATAGGGTGGTAGGTTCTCAAGCCAATTTTCCGTACTCCCAACGTCAGATAAGCTTGATTAAGCCGTTTCTACATTTGTGTGACCCATCTTCAGTATGTATGTACATACATATATATTGTATGCTTACCAATGAGCAAGGTCGCCGCAAACACTAGTGTTGGGAAGTAAAATATGTATACTTGTAAAATTGGAGTATGTCACTAAATACTTTATTATTCATCAAATTAAACACTATTCTCAGTTTAAAAGAACCACTAACAGTTTTTCTTTCGAAAGGGGGGTGAGGGGGGGGGGTAATAATATATCAACATGTGCTTGCCGAGTTACATTAAACTGATTTTATGCTATTATTACTCGTACTTATAATGAACCTTTGAAATCCGCAATAAATTTGGCGTAATATTCCAATTGCAAATTTATCCAACATTGTTTATCATTTATTTTTCGAAAACGACAAGCGTTTAGTGACGGCGAATGCAGCCGAGGTGCATTTGCATCGAGTTCCAGAATTAGCCATTCCCGGTAGCCGCGTGTGAGATGCTATCGATTTACCGAGCTGCATGTAAACTGCATTATGTCACTGTGGTATTCTATCAAAGGACAGACAAACAAACAATTCGTGACTCGAATATATTTGTAGTTTGTCATACGTTATGTCAATACTTCTAAGTGACTTTGAAACTTTTTACAGTCATTTTCATAATAATAATAAATAACAAATTCGTACATCTGCTCCTTTAAGTCTTAATATTAGGATTGCAATTTTATGGAGCTACGATTTAACTGTCATGGTCTTGAAACAATATACCAAATACACCAATAGACCTCAGCGTATTATGGCAATTCATTTGCGGAAGTTAATTGATAATTCAGCCGATAGCGATGTGTACGTAGTTAGAAATTTCATAACACAGGATATCGCTAAAGTCATATCTCACGACACGTTTGCCTACACGCCGACACGTGTCTTACATCATGGCACGGGGCGTGTCCGAATCTTAACTATGTGCCCACTACGATAACATCGTATTCGAATACCCATACAGGCACACCTGTACGAAATCATTAATACAACAATGATACTGGCTTGGGAGACACACAAACATCCGGTCGCAAACTAGACACATTTGTGCAATTTTCTAACAAAATGTTTAAAACAATTTACAGCAGATATAACAATGACGTAAGTGGTAATCTTCCAAAAACAGCTTAGCAATAAACAGGATAGCAATTTGGTACATCCAAATAACATAACATAACAATAACTTGACATCGTCAACTCAACATCGTTAACTCAACATTTCCTAACAAATTCTCTATTTTTAAGCAGCTACGCCTTATACGTCCATGCGCTGTCACTGAACAGTACAAAGGCGTTACGCCGTAGACACGGCGAGCAACGGGACATGAGACACAGGACACGTGTCCGATAGACACACGCACGTTTTGTCGTACTACTGGGAGTCGGGAACAAAAAGATATAAACGGGTACTATTAATTACGCGGGTAGCAGACTGTGCGGCGCGGGCGCGGGCGTGCCACTCTATATATAAACTGGTAACTGAATTATGCGTCTGTTTGTCGGCACGCAGGTGCTTGATGTCGAATGCACACTGCATTTCATATGCATTTGCATTCGGTTGTGGTTACACAGCTGTTAATATTTTTTCAAGCCTTTTACCGTTAAATTGTTGGGTTCCTTCTAGCTAAATAGTAGAAAGGCTTAGTGCCATAGTCTGTCACGCTGGTCATAGGAGATACGGTAGACTACACACACCATAGGGAATATTACAAAGAAGTCTTAAGTGTGCAGGTTTCCTTATATTTTTAAATCGATTAATTGGAACTTTAAATATTCGTCCTTTCGGTATAACACGATTTAAGGTTTTTGAAAGCCTATTATTGAATTTCAAATTAAAATTAATTTAAATAAATTATTCCTTTTATTTCATACAGATGCATAGATGTGATATTTCTACGGCTTCGCGACAGGAAGACCCGTAGTTAAGTAATAAATAACCTATTCAGTTGATAGATGCTTGTAATAGCTGAACTCGAGTTCTATTTATTTATCCATTTACACTAATAAATAACGATTAATCTTGTGTCCCTCGATAAATAATACACAGTATTAACGGTCCGGATTCTGTCCATCTGTCCGTTAAGCAGGTACCACACCTGTTATTTGGGATTACGCCTAAAGTATTGAGCGACACAAAAAACATACCATTTTTATAGAAACCCGTTAATTTCTTCTCACTAATCATTACATTATCTTGAATCGATATTTACATATATGTACCTATATAGTACAGAACTATATCGATCAATACCAAAAAAAGCTATGAACAGATCTCAAAATAATTGACTTTTGCCGGATTCGATGTACTTTATCCCGCGCGGGATTACCTGTAAATTAATATGGGCGGCTATCCCGCGCGGGATTGTGGATAGTGTGACCTGAGCTTTACATGGAATATGGGTTAGCAAAAAAAGCATGCGGTCTGGCGGCGTGGGCGGGGGCTCGATCTCGGCTGGCAGCTTACAATGACGCCAGGCACCGCGCCAAGCAGTGAATCATTTTAACGCAGACATTATTATCTCGTTAATAATAATAATAACTTAATTTTACTGTACCATACGGGCATCTCATCTCAAAGTACAACTATATAAACATAAGAAGGTTAAAAAATCAAACGTTTTTATTTGCTGAGGATGTAAAGTGAATGAGTTTAAGCGTACAATTTGTTCTTTTTTTTCATTAAAAGTACATTTTTACAATCATAAACAGTATCAAACTTTAAATAGTCTTTGTTCAAATGTACACAACATAAAGCGCTTAATCACAATTTCTCTAACAATAGTTGGCGGAACTGCAGCGTTTACGAGGCGCCTCATCAAAGGGACCGCGGCCAACGCGGCCTGCTCGCGGTCGCCATGTAGCTGCTGCATATTGAACAGGAATAGCTTCAAAACAACCATTCGAAACATTCCGATCATAAAATCGTATAAACAAAAACCTCAATCACTAACGGCGCTAACGTCGCATCCATTATTCAAATTCTAATTGATTTTATTATTATAAAGTACATACATACAGTCAATGAAAGTCATGTTTCAGTCATCGTACTTCGGCTTTGTGAGCCCTTTAGGCTGTAGTAGACTAGGAGAAAAGAGCCTGCGAAAAAAATTCCCAGCAACGTTTGCAGACCCTACTACAGTGGGGTGACGGGAAAGGATAATAAAAGTCTGTAATCACTCCCACTGTATATTCACAAAACAAATATAAAAATAATGTAAATGTGAATACACTTATAATAGCGACGTCGAGAAGCGTGCGCGGAAGACTGCGGAAAAACAAAAGACTGAAAAATAGAAGAACGTCGACGCACGAACGAATTAGAAGAAAAATATTTCTGACTAACCAGCCCGCTACACTACCATACGAGTACTTAGCATGCATCTACAGTTTTCGCGGATGCCGTTTTTGAAATTGGTTTCCAACAACAAAGCCGCGGACAAAACCTAGTATAGTATACAGCGTTGAATGGAATAGTATACGACTGTTTGCTCCAATAAATTGCATCCAACGCCTACTGCACTTGTGAACCAGCAAGAGTTTTATGATAATTGTCGAGTCTCGAGGCAGTTTCGCGCGGCCGGATCAAGTGCAATTTGCACGGGTATAAACATGTCACTATTGTTTGCATTGTATTATTGCGGTAAGGTGTAAAGAACCCCTTATTTTTACGTAGCTAAATATTAATTTTATTAACTTATCTCCATTGGTTAACAATAAACAATTATTGATATTAAAACACTGTAGTAAACAAACTGTCACCAAGAATTGTATTCCTAGTTCTTTTCGAGGTTGATAGCAGATGTCCATTTTTTTCACGCATTGGAAGGAAAAGCCCTCATTCTGCTTTACAAAAGTCAAGACTAGGCAAAACGAGACCAGTCAAGACAAGGGAAGACTAGCTAAGGCAAGATAAGAAAAGACAAGAATATTTAAAATAGGAAAATCCTGAACCAGAGAGCATGGCAAACATTAGCATAGCCGCATCGGACCATCCATTACGGCGGAGAATCCGCGCCGCAATTTGCCGTAATATCAATAAATTGCGCGCACGCAATTTCACGGCAAACGAAACCTCAAGTGACGTCATAATACACGCATGCAACCTGTCATTATAATTATGTTGGTGCACACTTGTCGCACAACAAGCTAGTGACGAATGACTACTACTTGTAGTAACAAGTAATACTTGTAGTACATAGTAATACTGCGGACGGCTTACAGGCATTTTAAAAAATTAAGCCAATAAGTTTTTCAACTAATTGGCATTGGTACAGCGTGGTTTAGCATGCTGTACCAAGCTTCTCCAATTTGCAAGATAGATCCTTGCCCAGCGGTGGGACACAAAATGGGTCGTCAGGCAAGGAAATTTTCAAGTAACTTGTGTACTGTACAACTATGAAGCAAGTTAATTTTGTTTTTTTCTCGAGACCATAGTATCGGCCAGTAGCTTGTTACTCTAATGTAAAATAAAATATATCTTATATACCTATGTATATGTACCTTTATAGCAACATCTTTTTCATAGACGAAAACAAAATAATAATTATTTTACAAGACCCATTATTCGTATCTTGATATCTATTGATAGAACAAGTAGTTACTGACTGTTCAAATAGCGATAACAAATATTTGAAATACACTGCCTATTACATATGAAGTTACATAAATAACAGTTGATATAAAAGCAGCAGTCTCTACCACACACGAGCTTACATATACAAGCTAACATTACAAGTCGGAATTATAATAATTTAACGTACCGTGAAAACTGTTTAGTGTACATTGCTGATTTTGTAGGAAAGATACCTAATGTGTATTGAGTAAAGTAAAAATGTAATCAGATATTTGTTTTAATTATTTAGGAATACAATTCATTGGTTAACAGTAGATATTATTACCTTAAAACATCTCTATGTACTTTACACTATAGTTTCCCAGTTGTTTATTGCGTTAGGTAGAAGTTTTAATGTTTAAAATAAGTGTGGGGCTATACCGTCAAATTACTTAAAAGGAGCAATGTACTCGTTACGCCCGAGGGTCTCTTGAGGGAGGTCTGCGCGGTCGTTTGCAAATTAAGCTGGGAACATTACGCAAATTGTACTACGCACACGAGTTTGTAAGTCCCTGGCCCTAGGTTACGTCAGGGGTTTAATGTTTTCATAATTTTATGCGCCGCACAAATTACAATAGTTGCACGACTGCGATAAAGTTGTCCATCGCTATTAGATACGTTAAAACATAACTTTATCCGGGAAAAATATAAATTGCATTTTGAAAATAACATCGCCGCATTTAAAACTACTACATAGAGCGCCATCTGTTGTCGAATAGTGGAACTAAAGAACAATATTTGGGGAAAATTCAAGAACGTAATGTATGACAGATACGTGTATAACGCCATCCATTGTCAAGTAATTGAACTAAGAACAATGTCTAAGAACGCAATTTTGAGGTTAAATGCACTCACCCACGCAGGCTTTCTCGTCTAGCTCGTAGTATTCCTCGAGGCAGGAGGTACAGGCGGGGGGCGCAGCGCCCTCCGCGCAGCGGCACGCACCGCTCCGCGCGTCGCACGCATTGTCCAGGGCCATGGCGCCGCAGTGGCAGGCCGGGCAACCCGCCTCCACGTCTATGAACATACCCATGAAATGTCATACGTATCAGCTTAAGCTAATAAGCATTCAAGTTTGCAGATACCTAGCAGTCTATAAAATTATGTAACGTCACGGGCATTTGTTTTGAATGTAGATCAGACTTCGTTGGAGCAGGGTAGAGAATACCTCCTATCCATTTGCAAGACGAGAGCCAAGCCAAGCAGTACCAAGTAAAAACAATACCAGGTATAAAACAGATATCAAACAGCTATAGTTATCTAACAGTACAATATTGAAGCTTTTGACTAACCTCCATATCCCGTAGCGCAGGAGTCACAAGTTCGGCCGGTCCAGCCGACAGCACAAGCACAAATTCCACTCCGAGGGTCACAGGCAGCTGACAGTGCGCCTGTGCCACAAGCACAAGATATGCAAGCGCCGGCCTCCCCACCAGCCCAGTAGCCTTCCTACGTACACATCAATTTATTAATGAAATACGATTGACTATTTTTTATTTTAACTTACATAATACGAATGGTTTTTTGATGTTTATTATACTTCATACCGAAGTAAAATACAAGTATGTCTATGATATTGCTGGTCGAGATTTCAAATATAAAATTTCACGGACGAAAAGTCAAGACTTTAATCCAACTCAAGAATCTTTAAATTTAAATTGTATGCATTCTGTAGATAGTAAAATATAAGTAGAAGCGAATTACCTGACATTGGTCACAACTTTCGCCCTCAGTGTGAGGAGGGCACACCAGACACTTGCCAGTCTCCGCTCGACACGGTCCCCCGCCACAGGCGCAGAGTTGACAGGACCCTCCAGGAGTGGTGGGAGAGCCCCAGTAGCCCGAGTCACAACTGGTAGAAGAAAATAACCATATGTATGGTTCCATTACATATAAATTCAACAAAATGTTTATTTTTTAAATTATACATGTATACTGCAGAATTATTAATTTAGATCAACAACTCTTATTACATACTATGCAAGTTCGTTTTAAAATTTAAAAATTCATCAATATACACATCAATGTACACAATCAAGAAGCCTACAATTTCTAATGCAAATGTTTTATCAAGGGTGTTCTACGGGGGAGCATTTTGGGCCCCCAATAATGAACCCAAAGTAAATATCGTTTTCAAAGTAACGACAAGTTTTGGATAACAATTGATGTTAACGGTATGCTTTCGAGTACCTAGTTAAAATAAACAGCAATGCTTACGATTCGCAGTGATCCCCCGTATAGCCGTCCGGGCACTGCGTACACACATATTCGTCCCCCGCCGCGGCCGCCAGCGCGCAGTTTGGACTGAAGTTGTTAGAGGCCTCGTATAGCGGGCACGCGCATGGCTTGCAAGCGCCCTGTCAAGTAATTCAAAACTAGACACACATATAGAGAAGTAAAATTTGTTCTCTAGTCCAGAATGTTCTTGAGCAAGTAAAGGCACATTAAAGGGATCCAAAATCTCTGAGCACAAATACCTAGAGTGTATTTAGTAATACCTGAACTGGGTTCCCGTAGTGACCTGGCAGGCACCGCTCGCAGTGCGGACCAGTGGTGTTGTGTTGACAAGGCTCGCAAGGACCATCCACTGTGAACAAAAATAAGAGATTTACTGATTACAAACCCTTCTACATTATTTTCACTTACTTACTAAAGAAAATATGAATAAGAACAAGGACTTTTTCGAATATTTTGCACCGTTCCAAAATTTTTTCATGGTTCAAAACGCATTCATGCTTTCATGGACTCTTGAACTAAAGTACCAAGTGGTTTCTAGAGCTGAATGTGTGTTAATTAAATATGGTACACTGTCTTACCAGTCTTACATCCCGCGTGCATGTTGCAAGCGCACGGGACGCACTCAAACGCCGGTGCGGTTCCCGGCACGCGCTGCATCCTCACATGTGTCCAAGAGCAGCCGTTGCATTGAGGACCTTCGTATCCTGTAGGACACGTGCATATCTCCCGAACGCCTGCCGGCGATCCGCTGATCTCCACACCTTCTAAACGTACCTAAATGTACATTAGATAATGAATCAGGATTTGAAAAAAAATAATTGTTCATATACATCTAATATCTACTTTAAACAGGATAATATCATTGAGAGCAGGACAATTAACATTCAGGACAGTTAAGTCACAAATAAAAAACTCATAGGTAATAGAGATAGATGAAAATGTGGTGCTCCCTTAATTTAAACTTGAAGAGTTCTAAAACCTTAGAATCAATACCAATTTATCGTGGAGACAGTACCTACCTCATCTTGATCGTTATGAAAGTATGCCCTTAGCATAATCGCCTTCAAATTGCTCAGCACATCCAGCAGCTGCGACCTGGTGGCCAGCTCCGACTCCAAATACCAACTGCCCTCAATCAAAGGTGCTGTTAATTCCAAAAGTCCGGGACTTTCGTGACTTGTGTTCGCGTAGGTGAGCTTTGTGCCATCTAAAATAAGGTTTAAATTCGTTAAAATATGACTTAGGACGATCAAGTTACTGCAAGATGTCTTAAAATTGGTCAATTCACATGAAGCGTTCTTGAATCTATT
Organism: Myscelus amystis hages; assembly: GCA_018244895.1. Lineage (NCBI taxonomy): Eukaryota > Metazoa > Arthropoda > Insecta > Lepidoptera > Hesperiidae > Myscelus > Myscelus amystis. Next base: position 1,063 of record DWQT01000411.1, on the reverse strand, counting down.
TGCTATTATAATTATATAAATTGAGACAAAAAAAAGATTCGATCAGCTCAGTAATAAATAAGATACTCCTACATTGTTGTCAGTATCAGGCTAATACAGCTATGATATAGATAGTTAATCCATTAAATATCTCATGTGATGCTTAAATTAACCAACGCTGAAAGACATAATTTTACTCAACATTTCAATTCAACTTAGGATACTTTGCACAATATTGTAATACGATTTTTATTTACTTTGTTGCTACTTAATATTGATGGGATTGAAATTAAGTCTTACTACCATTAGAAAGAAGCACAACATCGGGTCCTACAATAGGGCTGCCTCCGGAGTCCCCGCGCGCCACCCCCCAAAACGCATGCGCCTTAATCGTGCCTCCGTACGCTGACGTCACATCTCCCTTAAAAGACGTCGTTATCCAGTAGTACGACTCCCAGCCTTCCACCTGTAATGTTTAATAAAAGTTTAGGTGGAAAATTTAAATGAAAGTAGGGAGACGGCTGACATGAGGAATAAAATATACTAGGGCGGATTACAGATAAGAAAGACTGTGATAAAGTTGGCATATTTGTATCTTTATTGACAAGCAGTTAATTTGATCACTACTCCAAACAAAAATAACAGAAAGAACGGTAATAGAAACTTCAATCCGATAATCTTACCTCATAGGTGACAACAAACGGCTTCCCTTGGCCGTCGACAGAGGGCTCGGTGGTCTCCAGTCCGTCGGCGTCTGACACCAACCACGCCTCGCCCAAAGGCAACACCATCTGCCCTCAAAAGCAATGAGGAACTTAATAACATGTAAACCCATATTCGAGATCTATTTTTCTCAACGAACCATTACAAAATATTTTTGACGTGACAACGTCTTAAATTAGGTTGCGGCTCGGAGTCACTCATGAAAAAGTGTAACGGCCGGTAACGTTACGACGATTAACAAAATATGTTTCTATAGTAAAAATTTGTGCAATTCTTATTTTCACTCAATTCCTTGTTCCTATTGTGCAATTTAATAATATTCATATCAATAAATATTCTACCGAGAAAAAGACGTTGTCAC
>DWQT01000410.1:0-23257 GCA_018244895.1 Myscelus amystis hages | reverse complement strand
TTCTAAGAAGGCACGTCAGTCAAAGTCAAATGTTAAGGTCATGTTCATTGTTTTCTTTGTTAGTGAGGGTATAGTGCAATCAGAATTAGTTCCGAGGAGAACAAATGTGAACATCGAATATTACCTGAGCTTACTGCAACGTTTGCGAGACGATCTACGTAGAAAGAGACGGGAAAAATGGGCCAGCGGCTTCGTCCTTCATCACGACAATGAACCGCGCCACACGTCGCTACTGATTCGCGAGTTTTTGGCAAAAAAAACAAATATGACACTTGCCTTACTCCCCTGATTTAGCACCATACGACTTCTAGGTCTTCCAAAAAGTAAAAACCGTGCTGAAAGGAAACCATTTTGATACCGTTCCCGGCAATAAAAGAGCTACGACAGAGCAGCTGAAAACCTTTCCGAATGAAGCCTTCTAGAAGTGCTTCCAAACATAGAATTAACGTTGGCATGAGTGAATCGCTAGCCAATGAGAGTAAATTGAAGGACATTAACTTAAATTAGATATAGACTTAATACCTTGTTCGCAAAAAAAAAATTCACCGTACTTTTTGATCACACTATGTATATACTAGCTGACCCGGCAAACGTTGCTTTGCTATATAAATTATAATTACCACCTCCGCAACCCCCCTTACAGGTGGAATTTCGTAAAATCCGTTCTTAGCTGACCTCTACTCGTTGAAAAGAATATACCAAATTTCAAGTCTCCAGGTCTTCTGGTTCCAGAGATATCGTGATGAGTCAATATATCGCTGTAACTTTCCTATATAGATATAAATCTCATATATCTATAAAGATATAGATATAGCTGATAAACGTATAGAATTTACGGTTGATGAGACGAACACTACGGTTGGTAATGAGGTAAATGCTACGTAAGCATTATATCTAGTTATTCTGGAATGAATTTTCGAAGAAGTTGACTTTATATTTTTGAATAATCTGTAATTTGAATAGTACATCTATTTATGGTCGTACAAGTGAGAAATTCCGATGTTAAGACTCGAGCAATGGGAATTGGCAATGTTCCGAGGCGAGGCCCGGCGCGCTGCGGAGCGGAGCTTGTAAAAGCCCCGTTATTCTTATTTACCGTGCGCATCTCGCTTTAGGCGCTCACTGCTACAGTATTTACTATACACACACACACACATATATACATACATATAGTATATATATATATATATACATGATTATTGTATGGATTTTTAATAAATTGACTTTACGCATTTTATCTGCGCTAATCCGTTACTACTGGTACGCACGATTTTACTGTGAGTTATAGTACTATATAAAACAATTTAAGGAAATATATAAAACAAAATGATGAATGATGGATATCTCATGAATGATTATTATTTCGGCTATAACGATGACATGTCATGTGGCTGGTACCGGTTTAAAAACCTAAAAAATAAATGATTATGAGGCTCCAAGAATTCTAAAAGAAGTGAAAAATAAAGTCCATTTTTTCATTAAATACACACAAACAAATAATGACACATAATCAATATATTTTATATGACATACAGACGATTCAGTGGGGTTATAAGTACCTATAATTTATTGATGCCGATACAATTTCATAATAATGTTAACGCGCTTTTGTTCATACAATATTAGTCAAAGTCAAAACATAATTTGAGAATAATGAGTATTACACCTAATAGTTTCCAGATAATTAGTGAGGCTGTAAAAATGAAACAGGAGGTGATTCAAGTGCGTGCATTGCAATTGCTATCGTTAGATTCCGCAATATTTGCAATACGCCTCTACTTTAATAAGAAAATTTAAATTATAGAGCTGCGCCAAGAATCATTGACTTATTAGAAATTCTGATCCGATAGTTGTAGGAGATGCATGAGGAATAATGACAAAATAACGGACAAAGCATTGACGAGCCATTTGGCTAATGCGAGTGATTTCACGAAGGGTTGGTCCTATTTATGTATTAAGATCACTTGAACATGTACATCGCAAATGGATGAAATGTTAAGTGGGTACGCATTTAGGTTGTATAAACTTAAAAGCATACATAACACGTGCGCTACAATTCATCCTAAAATTTCCTTAATCCAATCCCATGTTAATATTTTAAAACTTATCTTGTCTTTATCAATAGACTATTTGATTATATTTTAATCGTTAGCAAAAACATCCTTAAAAACTATGATAAACAATTTTGTAAGATAATTTTTATGAAGAATATGCGATACTATAAAATTTATATTACATGGTATCTTGAATGGCGTCATCGCTTTTGATATAATTAATGGAGTAGATGTTTCATATTAAAGTACCCGGGTAAAGGCCAATTAAAATCTCGTAACACTGACCGCACGCTATCTCTACAGTACCTATACTATATACGATGTTTCCAAGAATATAAGTGTCTTTTAAATTTTATGCAAATTTTTTCTTTGCTTTCCTGTATCAAAAATTTGTATGAAAATATGAATCCAAGTGAGTTCGACTTTTATTTATTTGAGTAAGCAATTTGTCTGCTGGCTGCTAAGTTCTTTCGAATTTCCGTAAATCATCGACCCTTTCAGGCTTTAATAACAATCTGAAACTGTTTCAAAAGGAAATTTGTTATTTTCGTTGTTACTCGATGGCGTGACTGTATCTACGATTTTGGTGACACCACTTTCAGCGATTGTCTTTAAACCGCAGGATGGTTTCTGTGTGATTATAATCTGACTTTCACAACTTCGCTGACTGGAGTCCATACTCCCAACAATGTATTAGGGTTAAAGGTTAAATCGATATCTCTTAGGTTAACTTCTCAACACAATACACCAGGTATGTTCTAAATAACAATGACAATCGATTTTTAAATCTGATCACTAACTTGAAAATAAAATTATTGTAGTTCGCTGCATCTCATAGAAATATAGGTAGGTTTTAACGAATCACTAATTTGACTAAAATTCTACCGGATAAAAGAGGACCGGAGATATTTAGTAGGTAAATACGAGATGGCAGTGCGTTCAACGGGCATTTGATATGGTGTAATTCATTCTCACGGAGGCTGCACTACAATAGAGTCAATTCGCCGGTTTACAGCTATGACATTTATATTGATCAAATTTAATCATAATCTTCGTTATATTTCACAACTTGGTTTTTGTAACGAAAGGTGTTCGCTTTGCGTGATTCTGGTTATCATTATAAGCAAGAAGTTAATAGTTAGAAGTCTGTTTCTGCTTAAATTAAAAGTTCCGTCTTAAGAGTACGATTATATTCTCATGTCGAATTATATAGCTGTGGGTTATATGGATATGATACATACCTACTCGTAAACTTTGCTGTATTAATACACCTTACCATTGTTAAACCAAACAATTCTATACTCATGGCAACAAAAATTAAATATTGCGTCGCCGTAAAACTGGAATAAAACGATTTAGCAAGTGTTCCTAACGGTTTGTTCAATAAAATTACATTTCGAATAATCAAGCGTTAAAAACGCTTTAAAAAGTCATGTGTTAATTCGTTTGTTACTTATAAGGGATTTTTCAATTGTATTTTAAATAGGTAACCTTAACGTTGATCGTTAAATAATTTAATAATTAAAACCAAAATAATTTAAAAACTTATACGTCATAATATTGACATCACCGAGAGCAGACATCCGGTTGGATCCAAGTATTGTTATCTCAATAAAAGTATAATGTTACGTTGTAAGTGCATAAATCTTATTGAATAATGACGCCCATTACGAAATCTCAAATTGACCGTCTGTAAGTTCATGTAGATATGTACGAGTCAGAAATAATAGCTCTAAAGATTATGTAACTTACTATTATATGAATAGGTAAGTAATTTTGTTTGTTATTGATCACAACACAGAAATATGAAGTCTCGGCTATTTTATTTAGGTAACCTTAGCTACGCTTTTTAGACTTAAGTTATCGATATCACGAATTGGATAGTTAAAATTCGTTATTTTCCTTCGAATTAATAATTTTATTCGATGATTGAGTTTTTTACGAGGTAATCAATGGATCGTGCGTTGGGACGGGGCGGCTTAGCTCATCCGGCAAGCATTTGGGTGGTTTTTGTGATCGATGCCGCGCGAGGAAGGCCTCGCCGAACACGAATTTAAACAAATGACGGCATGAGCCAAACTTACTTAGCTTAATTTGTGCTTTTATAAATAAACTGTACATTTTAAGAGACGTTCATGTATCTTATAAGGACACTTCAGTCACTTCACCACGTTTTAACTTCTACGGCGTGTAATATGTTCAATCTTAAGCATAACTAAACGCACCTGACACTAATTTTTTGAGCGTAATAAAATCTTGTTTTATGGGTTTATTGCTATTTTATCTTCGAAATAGTCTTACTCATTTTGTTGTGCTATCGCTTTATTACATTCAGATCGTTGTATTAATAAAAAGTCATTAAAGTTTTTTTATACATACATCAAAACATTAAAAAGCATCGTTTCTCAATGTTATAATATACGTCAAACTTGTTTCAATGATTGATTTCCGTAGAAAATTGTTACAATTTTGAGTAAAGTTGTATAACGTGAAAAATCTTTCATTGAAATGCCTTTCAACGCAATATTGGAGGCGTAATGTTGCGGGGACACGTCATATTTGTACTAAAGCATAACTTACACGGCTTTATTTGATTTTTTGTTGCGGATAATATTCATTCAGTGTTGTCAAAACGTCACGCGTTATATTACACATCAAAGCCTGCGTACAATTATTTTAATAGTCCGGTTAACTATTAAATACATAGTTAATCTTTTTTATCTTTTTCCTTTATCTTTATCTATATATATGAAAGTGAAAGGTCACTCACTCAATAGGCATGATACATGCCTATTGAGTATCACTAATGAGTTTTGAGGCAAAAATTATTACATGGCGAGATTCTTCACTTCTTTAAGAAGTACATGAGAGAAAATAATGGTAAGTTCAACAACAGTACAATGGTTATCTTTGGCGAAACAAAAACGATTAGTGTAAATTTCAATGCTTAAAAACAAGTACGAAGACCAATTAATAAACCATAAGTACACGCAACAACAGTAGGACACCATCAAATGCGCCGTGAGAATATTGATTTCCGAGGTTGGGTTTTTTTCGGCGTGAGTAATTTAAGGGGCGATGGATGAATTTCGATACGAAAGTATACTGAACAAGACTTTTATTCTACATCTATACTGGTAATAATTAACCGGAATTAGAAACTAAACGTTGAAATATACACGACAGCAAAAAAGAAGGTTAATTATTTCTTAGAAACCAAATAGTCCAGATTAGAATCACATCATTAATTTCTTGTACACTATGAAGAAAAGAGTCGATGTTTGATGTATTTAAAAGTTGTCGTTGTCAGTGTTGTCTTATAATTCATTGGTCGCATTGGCAACTGGTGGAACTGGTGTTGCACATTTACCATCAGGTGGCGCCTCTGCCTATCTTAGTATGTTTATTGATCAAATTATAACGACATTATTACAATACAGAACATTCTAGATGTAGCTTAATACCTTTATTAGTTCCGATGCGGATTAAATTTAACTTAATATGGAGTAGGAAGGAATCTATCTCGACATATTTATGTTATGTAAATATAATCACATAATACTTCATATCTTGCGTGGATGTCTAAAGATCGTAAACATAGCGACGCGACGGTCGTATCAGTGTACCTGATGGTTTCTTTGTAGAGTCTATTTGCCAGATAACACGGGGCAAATTTGCGTATGAAGTGGTTGAAAGTAATTAGAGAATTGCGATAGCAAGAGATACAGATTTATGAAGGAGGATTGTGAGTGCATTGCGCGATGACAAAATAGCTAATGCACTAGACGTGAGAACACGCTAATGACAAAGAACTGCGATTTGCTGCCAGCTTACATGTCGCGTATTTTTGCAAAGTGAAAACGAGTAGTGTGTTTAAAACATTGATTTTGATGTACACACCAAAAAGCAATTCAGGAAAGTATTATAATAAGGATATTTCTATACATATTTTCAAATTGTATTTTGTTAAAGTTATATAATATTTCAATTGTATAAATTGTAAATAGAAGCTATTTAAGCATAATGTAAACTAAATCCACCCTTATTCTCTTTCTTTAAAAATGGTAAGGAAAATTTTAATGTGAATAATAACGATGAGTGGAAGTCATTGATAATTTAGGAAAAGACGTTTGGTGTTAAACGTTGAGTGCACCTAGGACGTAGTCAGCTAGCATGTAGGCCTAGCAGAGATACCCTTGAACCTAAGTGGCAGCTTGCGGCCGCGTTGCCAATGACCCCAACCGCGGCGGCCGCGCGACTCGCGCGCCACGTCGCCGGCTAGTCCGTTCGCTAATTGTTATGTAACAGGCTGTTGCACTAACCAAATATTTTATAACGCCATTTAATGCATATTTATGTGACTATTCGCGACTACGTGCGAGACAAATATCATATACCTAACTGTTTGTAGAAAAAACGGAACCGTCGCCGGCTGAATTCGAACCGCTCGCTACATTTGTAATATCTACGAGATCTGCATGAACAAGTATGCCATTTCTTATTTCAATGAGTTATAGCTTTTGAGACGATCTGGATCTTAATCTTAAATTTATCAAATATAATGCGTACATAGTTGAATGTATTAAGCATCGTCCCGGTGTTTACTAATACCAAAAATGAATACGTAGTAAAATATAAGATATATTCGGGTGCACAAACAGGTTCTCGAAACGCGAATACAGCTTCCTGCCAAGTCAGAAAGTAAGCTAGAGTCACTGAACTTGTACACCGCTTGCTGCTTCGGAGTTTTGATTGAAAATAATATTGTTATTGTATGTATTAATATAAAGACAGCAGTGGAGTAACTTCCTTATATTTATTATAATTTCTTACTTTTACACTTGTTTTAGGTTAGACAGCGATTGCGTAACGTTTGATGGTTTGTTGGTTTTTTTGTGTTTTCTATCATATCGCGTGAATGTACTAAAGCCATTAACTACGCTATGGCAAAACTGTTCACTTTATTTTGGTGTTTAATGTGCAGGTAAATCTCGAGTTTGAAATTAACATTTCTCTTATACTGGGCAAGAGCGAGTGCGAGTGCCGCGGGCATTTGCGCTAGATTTTTGATTGATATTTTTTGTCAGTTACTTGACCACAATAAAATGACAACGGCAACAAGAGGAGTGCGAAATAGACGTCGTAACTGAAAGTACATATCAAGGTTAGTCGCTGGCGGGCGCTCCGAAACTCGGCTAACAGTAACAGTACACCCACGAGTAGGCAAAAACCGAGCACCAAGCTTGCCACCAGAGACGCTATCACTTTTGTACTCCACCCATTCAAATTAATTACATCAAATTTGTGAATGGACAGCTGAACTGACGACACGTTTTGTGTATTCTCACTGACAAGGATTTAATTAGATATATGTATGTTACATTCCGCCGAATAGACTCTATAAGACGTAAATTTCTCTTCCCAATTGAAGAGGAGAGAGTTCTCCGTCACTGAAACCCGACAGGTTGTTTTTTTGTTCAGTATCTCTATTGATTGCTTCATTTTACTGAAAACCAATTTGCATTCAGTTAACATTCGATTACTTAAAGCATTACGTGCGTTTTCGTGTCGTTTCTGAGACACCATCGGGCGCACGAGCTTTGCCGACGAGTGCTTGCGCGGAGACCGCTTTCTCGGCCTCAATCTTGACCGTGAGTCGGAAGGCGCCGTGTTCTCATAGTCGACAAACCGATGTATCTATGTCGATTGCTTGTAGGCGGCCTTGAGCGGCAACCATTAATTTGTGTGCAGAGCCGCCAGCGGGATCCCGTTATAGCAAGCGTCTGAATCTTGTGCCCACTTACCGATATCAGTAGATAGTCTCTAGTGGACTCATATGTGGAGTATTTGCCATATCCTCAGTCGTCGACCTTTTTCTGGCGCACTGTACACCAATATTCATAAGAATTCTTTCATTTAGGAAATATTTTGTAAATGTAAAGTAATCGATTAATTCTCGGATAAACTATCGCATAAGTCTGGTTCAGTGATATTTAAACTCCGTACGCTATGCAAATGTATCATAATAATCGCAGCGTCGACGAAACACGTTTTCCATAGACGGCGACTGGTATCATGTTGGACATTGCCTAGACTAACCCTTTTATTTATATTCAATTCATTTGATGCAAGTACTAAAAATTTTATGATTATAAGATACAAGATGGACCATGTATCGGTTTGTGTACCTAGTTGTTATTTTCATACCAAACTTAATTGGCTGTTTAATTCTTGTAGGCTACGACTTAAAAAACCAGTTAGCAGACGACATTTTCGTGTATATACGGGTAATTCTAGGATTGTTGACCGTTAAGCTGTCAGAATGACTGTTACTGGTTAGTGTTACCAACGGCATAATGTAGCCTGAAATCTCGTTGAAAACCGTCCCATCAATTCTAAAGAATAATAGTCTTAAATTATCAACCCAAAATAATATATTATTTGATATGTGAAATGCATAATAAATAACTTTAACTTTTCATTGGCTTTTGCAAAAATCAAGTAAATACGTACGATTGGACCAGACGGAATAATTTAAATGGAGTACGTAGTTAAGTAAGACGCCGTTCTCCGACGCCTTGCCGCCGGTGTGATCAGAATTTGTTTATGTGCCTGGGAATAGCTTGCGCAGATAGTGTTCTTGTTTGGCCAGGTAAAACCTTAGCTTTTTACGCGGAACGCTTAGCAAATACAAATAAACTTGTGAATTTTAAAAACTGGACGGCGATTTGCATCTGCGGGACTATAAGTAGTTACTCAACAAATGTTTCTTTTTGGAAACGTGAGTAGCAACAGTGTAATAACATTGAAGTCTGTATAATTAGGCTGTACCTATAATTTATGGTGATAGTGTAGTGCAGATCCATAGATGTCATGTTTTTATTAAGTCGTCTATCGCTAACGAAAAGTCAACAAACAGTAGCCGTTGCAGATGGGGTCACTTGAAAGAGAACGTAACAAGAGATTGATTCGAGTATAGCTCGGTACTCAATTACAGTTTGAAGCTTCCGATGGGACCAAAAGACGCATAGTAGTTTGATATTTTTGTAAACGGAATAAGAGCTATTCCAGTGTGGATTGGTATTAACATGTAAAGTTTGGTGTGTGGCATAAGGACGTAACGGGTGCCGCGCGGGCGCGAGCGCCGGCCGCGGGCCGCGGCTGTGCCGACGTGAGACCATTGTTGCCGCTAATAGATAATTAGTTAGGTGCCGTTACTTATCCAACGACCGACGATTGATCGCCACCGTCGGCCCACATTGCTAGATTGCCATTGCCTGCGTTGCACTTCGTCACGGATTTTTTATGATTAGAATATGACTTTTCTACTCTCGAGTCGGTTTCAAATAGCTTTACAATGGAAATGCTTGGAAATGTTATATATACATAATATTTATATAACAGTTAAATTCTTATTTCTTAACAGATACATTATGGAATACATACACGGACACGACTGTTTGGGAAGGTAGCACTTGTCATAAATAAATTATTTCATAGAAAAATAACGGTAACTTTATTTGATTGCTGTGAAGATATAATCTGTCTGCTAAAATCTTTGAATAAACTTGGCACCCATAACCTGAACAGGATTACAGAACATTATTCATTACATCTACAGCGGTATACTGTAGGTACGTAGCGCAATGTATCTAACCTTATCTCTAATATAGTGATAGTATCTGTTACTCTACGAGATATACGAATATGTAATAATGTTGCAAAGATGATCCATGTTTTGTAAAGTCACCGTCACAGTGCTTATCGCGCCCCAATATGCATAAGGGAATAAGAAATTGATGGTAGTCCCGTCCCGTCGTAATCAACACTGATAGGTATGAAACAGGTATTATCATAAGACGCTCTCAGCCGGATGCTCGTTACACTATTTGCGACTTACTCAACGACGTACGATGAACTAGGAGAACATAACGCAAATATGTATCTTGTATCATGATCGTAGTTCAAGCAAACGGTACATACAGAGAGGCGACGTCGCGCAGAATCTTAAAATGTGAAGCAAACCAAAACTGAGTATTGACAAATAATTTTACACACAGCCTATTGTAAATACATACATTTACAGCCTTTTAAACCCATTACACTGTTTTATATTCTAAACCTTTTTGCCGTCATCTTTGGAATTTCTTGGTAACATTTACATAAAGGTTAAAATACGATATATTCAAATTAATTGAAAGAAGACACATTGAATTTGAATTTGAATTGAATGACAAATCTGGCTTTAAGTGATAACTTTATAATTTCCTTCTCTTTTATTTTACTAAAGGTGTAGTAAGAAATAGCAGCACTCGGTACGTTTCATTTTGATCAAACAATTGAAGTAAGAAAGCTTAAATTTTTATTTTGCTGTCTTTACATGATAAAATTTTAATCATTTTCTAATTTAATTCACACAGCACTTAAAACCGTTCTAAATTAATAGCGCTACTTAAACGAAGTTGTACGTAGGTTATTGTGTTTAAGTATAAAACTGTTTTGTATTGAAAATTTTATTGACAATAGGATGAGTTATCTTCTTAGCAATATTAAAATTAAACAGAAACCTTTTAACAGCCGATACCAATTCAATATACATTTTATTTAAATGTGATGAACACTGCCTTCGATGTTTTTCCCAGTACCTACGTAATGTAAATTAACAGGTATAGAAATTGTATTACTATAGTGAATACCGGATATGTTTTATAATATTTTTATAGTTACGAGAAACCGTACTGGTATTTCCGACTTAATTAATGCAGAACAAAAAGGCGCTTCCACGCGCAAATTATCAGTAATACGTACAAAATGTTAGTCATCCCGAAGGCTACTTAAACGAACTGGTGAACAAAATCCGTACATCAGGTCACGAACTTGGCACGATGAGTCACAATATGAGGAAGATCTAGGAGCATGGCGTCACCCGGCGCGGCCGCTGGGCGCGCGGGCCCGGCTCACGTCTTGCTGTCTAACATTGCACAAATTCTGCAACTATTCAATTATCATCTGTATTTTAAATAATTCATACTTGTTTCCAAATTTTTAAAAAAATAAAATGAAATCTCTGTAGTATAAATGGTATTGGTATTTAAGCAGTGAAACTGGTTTCACGTGATTTCTGTTAAGATCTAAACTGAGGGCGGCGAGGATTAATATTTTTAAGGTCATTTTATATCATTTAAAGTCATAAATGCCACCCTTCGAGTGAAAATTCATTTGCTGGATCTTACTTGAAAATCATTTTTTTAAATAATATAAACAATTCATAATCTTAAAGCTTTTCAGAAAAAGTTATTTCTTTGTCAATTTTTTAGTTCCTTATTTTTTTCCTAATTGGCTATTTATACATAGGTATGCAAGTATCGTCATAAATTTATTCCATTTAAATTGAAATGTAATTTACAAAATTTTTTAGACAAGCGAAAAGAGACTGTAAAAAATATGTCTTGAAAATCAAGACTAAAAAATGAAACGAAATGAAATGAAAAGAGATAAAATGGAGATGAAAAGATGAAATAAACTGTGATCTTTCTGATGTTCGTTTTTACTATATAAAGTCAGTTTAATATTACCTATCCATCATTTTTGATGGAAGTGCATAATTTTTCAACAGTTATTATTCAAACGGTAAATGATGGTTTTATTGCTGGAATTTCATCACTCAAAAACGCAAAAACAGTTCTAATTGACTGAGTCATCAACGTGCTGTCTCCATCACGAAGACACTTCAAGTTTTACTATTCACTTTCCATTGAGAAGAAGGGTAAATGTGAAGGAATTCTCTGTCAGTTGCTTATTTATAATATTTTAAGGGAAGTGTCTAAAAATAGCGACAAATCAATGGCTATTTATAGCGCATGCGTTTTTTCCGATTGCCAATTTTTTATCTAGGAGTTACTTATTATCATTGTTATATGAATATACAAAATATTCTATTCAAGGTAAAAAATATTCTGTTCAAGTGTTCCCTCCCACTCATCCACCCAATCATTGTCGTAGAGGGATATAAACTAAGACGCGACTGAGATTAACTTCAGGTAGCCCATGAATCTCGTTTTAACCGTTTATACATATATCTCATATTTATCGTAGATCGGTTTATGAAAGAAGGACTCTTCTACGTTGTACTGAGACGGTTTACCGCGCTAGCCAATTGCGGTTGGGTTGATTTTACACGTCATAGGGAATATTACCGAACATTTGGGAGCGAATAGCGTTGCTCACATGTGTTGTTTCATTCTTATAGTGAGTGACAACTAATCTAAGTATAGGTATAATATCATAAGTTGGTGATGCGTTTTAGAGACCCCAAATCCGCATTCTAAAAGATTTCATCGTTTATCATTCCAAATCGTTAATCTATTGTTGGTATTTTCGAACCAAATATTCATAAGTATGTATATAAAAAATAACACTGAATATATTCCGTGTTTGGGATCGGGACAAATGTAAAATTTTAGATGTGTAATAACTTCTACGAAAAATGACGTGTTAGCTACAGATTGCACGGAAGAATACTAAATGAAAATCGTCTCTCCGTACTTTGTCTTGGTACGTCAGTACCAATTTATTAATTTTATATAATTATGTTATGTATTGTATTTTGATATATTATAAATAATATACTCTATTGCAAACTATAGTAAAAATAGGACGTTTTTATATACATAATAGATGGTCGAATGAGTAGGTATGTTACAAAATTAAAAATGCTCCTTGTTATAGCGTCGATTTTTTTGTTAAATGTAGTGTGTCTTCATTTAAACTTAATAATTTTATATATGTATATTTTAATTTAGAAGTTCACATTTATAGAATAAAATAATCTAAAACGAAACAAATTCTGAGTGTCTACCTGATACAGATTCAATTGCAAACCGTTGAATTGAACTTCCAAATTTGGTTAGCAGATACTGTAGGTCTTTAACTGTAGAACTTTAAAGGCAGTAGTAACATAAATTCCCTTTGAAGTGATTTCTAGTCGTAGTAAACTGAGGGATGAAACATTATTCGTATGTGGCAATATATCTTAGTATAAATACATGGCAATAATACAAATTCAACAATTCAATCACTGAAACAATTTTCTGCTGTGACTGTGTACAGTAGCTTATAATACTCGTATAGTCTACACATATTTACGATATTCGCTTCCGCTTCGGTAGCTCTTAATATTACTGTCACATCGTTAACAGTTATTCAATTCGCAGTGAATTATTTAATAAGTTATTCAATTCGCAGTGAATAATTTTGCGATTTTAATTTTTAAACAAGTTTGACCGCCATAAAAAAATATATCATTCATAAAAAAGGTGACTACGAATTAATTTGAAGATACGCTAGAGTTTTTTTAATATAATCATTTAATTACCGATCGATTTATATAATGAGTACCTTACTGAGAGAGAGCAGTCCATTCTTAAATCTTCCCGGACAGACTTGTGATAGTGAAATTAGATAGGTCAGGAACGTTGTTTACCTATATTCCGGGAACGTATATTACTGTAGTGGGAGAGTGAAGGGTGTTGGGGTTTACCTTAATTTTTTAGTCCGTAAATATAACCTGTTCCCATTTCTTTTTTCAAATACATAAAAATCTATTTAGTAGATTATATAACTCTGCTAATTTAACTATAAGGTGAGTTATGTTTCCGTTTACGAGACTTCTGCGGACCGCATCATCCTGCAAGGAGTTGATTAGCGCGAGATGAACTTATCGCATATGAACTTGTTTAACGTGCTCGACCTAGACATTGATTTGGAAAATATATCATCATGCTACATTATTATGTCCATTATAAACTCATTAGAGCAGCGGGCAACGGCACTCGGGCCGGGCGCCAAATTACCAACATTATCAATTTATACCCGCCCGTACATAAACAAAAAAGTCGAATGTAGATGACCGGTTCCCGTTAACAAATTCGTATTGTGCAATGTAGGAGAAAAATTGTAACGCGCGTTTTGGGTATGTGGCTTCGGTGGTAGGGTTCGATACCGCTATAGCACATGTAGTGGGCATGTACATAACGCGAATGCTTTCACTGCACCTCCGCCCAACATCAATCATGTCGCGCCGCTTAGCGCATCCACCGTCGCCGAGGCTGGCAACGCATGAACGACATTTTATTAAAGCAATCATTTATAATCCTAGACGTTTTCATAATCGATTTTACTATATTTGGGCTCACGACGTTATATATAGCCTTATAGCGATATTGCAAGCTAAAAGTTTTTGTTGTTTGAATATTTATAATAAATAGGTAAGTACTTGATATCGAGGTTTCTCTGTTTAGTACTGTTATAACTACTTATGTATAATAAATAGTACTCAAAACATGGGACACAGTAACACCGTGACTCTTGTAGATGGGTGAAGGTCGATCAATATTCGGATCCCCTACTAGTAACTGCCTAAAACTATTTTATTCACGAAAAACAAGTCTAGGTGTTATTATGTTAATTACTATAATATGTTTTTTCAAGTAGACATGTGGATACAATAAAAAGCGAAGCAACAAAAACCAACGCCACAGAGTGGACTTAAACATGCAATATTGTTTACGATATTGAAAACATTCACGTGAAGTTCTATGCTACGTATACCTATACCTCCATTATAATATACTTTTGAGCATTGTGTTGATGATTAGACACAATATTATTATTATTTACATGTTAATGGGTTAATGGGCACATGGGTTATTTTCCATTATATTTACTTTATACTCTATTAAATTAATGGGTTCGTTAAACTTCAGAAATCGTTCAAAAACGTTAAGCTTGACTTTATTTGAACTAAGTTTTAAAAAAGTACATGTAAAAACAAAATTTAATGCATCACATTTACAAATTAAACAACCATTCTAAATTCAAATTTCCCTTTACATTTTTTACGAGCAAAATAACAATATGGCCTCCCGGAATAATGGTCTAGCGTCGGTATCTATTCGCACGCTGATTTGTTACGATTATAAATGTTGCTAAAAATGAAATTTTAAATACAGATCTATTGGAATGGTGTACGAGGCTTAGTTTAATTGTCATATTTCTTCCACAGGTAGTTAGGCACATTTATTATGTCAAAATATTTTTCTTATTGAATGTTATTTTATTATTCGAATAATTCAATAAAATCGTGCATGCCTAATAATGTATTACTAATATTTATTTGTACAGTGTCAGAAGTTAAAGGTTACTTCCTTATACATCGTGCCACAGGTTTGCGTAATAGCTGGTCTCGTCACGTCTCCATGGTTCAGAAGTTATACGTTAATCACCACTTAATATAATAAGCAGAAGATCGGCCTTCGCAAGGACGTCGCTATAAAAGATAGCCACAAACGATATAAATTGAAAAAAAAAACCCGTAGGTTTAGAATTGCAATCACAAAACTTTATTTCTCACAGCTTCATAAATCGTGTAGGTAACCAGTTTAATAATGTTGAGAATGAACAAGCAGTATATTTTTTGTATGCGAATGAATATCGTTTGAATCTTCAATTTTCATCTATCCATATAAGTAAATCTGAATAATTTGGCTGTTAAACAGTAAAACAGTAAAAATATTCTTGGGATCATAATAGTTATTTGCACACTATCAAAAGGCAAAGACATTTTAAAGTTTCTACAATCTGAAGAAGAAGTTTTCTTTAGCACTTTTGAAAGAGTAATTTAGGTTAAAATCGAAGAGAGAGGCTGTCAATCACGTGTTTGATCAACTTACGTTTATTTTCAGATATAAAACGTGAAGTCTCAAGTAACTTTTAATAAATACCCTATGTATGTTATACTATTTAAATTATGATGTATAGGACGGAATTGGTCAGTATTACCTACCTCATTCCTGAACAATTACGAGGTCAATAATTGTTAAGCAGATAATATTATCTGTTTTAAATTACGCGTTTGAACTAAATATTATGTTTGTATTGAAAAGTTGAGAGAGTATTTAATTTGAGAGCATGTGCGATGTGATACAGTATTTTGGTCGATAGCGAATTTGATTCTTTGAATTGATAGAGCATTCGATTTAATAGCTACGAGCACCTTTCAAATATTTTTATGTAGTGGCTGAATATCGAGTGCATGGGTTACATACTCCCAATTGTAATTATTTTCTTAATCGGCTATAATTTATCATACCTAATACTCAGTGGCGGTTCAAGTAATATTCTTGTCGCTTTTACGCTTGTACGAGTAAGAGGCTCATTTTATGGTGCGGTAGTAAAATAATAATGACAACTGGTATTCTTACTGCTCTTTAAAACCTTAATTAGAATGCTCAAAATAGATCAATATATTTACTGCATCTAATCGACTGATTAATTAATATTTCTTAATACACTACGTATGTATGTATATGTTAATCTTTTTAACTTGTAGCTACGTTGTCTGTACCTATATTCAAAATAGAAATTATACTGTGATGTGTACAATGAAAGTAATGTGAAGAAACGGGTGGAGAAAAATCGCTTACGATTTGATCAGTTGTTAGAAGTTAAGCAGCACCGGTAGTACTCAACGTGTAGGCCAAGCTTTTAGGAACTTAAAAGCTCGTTAGCAGTTAAGCAATCCCGGTTGTTATTATAAGTCGTAAAGTCTTGTTGGATACTGTTAGTGCGTTTGAAGTACTTCCTACAGATAGGTACATAGACAGACCGTATTTGCAGCAGTCGACATCTACCTATTACAGTAGTGCGGTGGAAAAAGTTTCACGTCTCTTCCACATGCAGGAATACGCTCTTGTCGAGAGAGTATTTTCCGCCTTGAACTGGGAAGCGCATCTTTAATTGACTACACACTTCACGGATGTTACAAAACTCGTATATAATATTTTCTGTACTGCGTTAAGTCTGACAATTCGAGCTTGGGCACAATGGTAGGTTATTGCCTGAATAGTGAAACATTGAATAAGTCTGATTTGAGCATGTTCTATACTGGCAGTAAATATTTCTAAAACCTAATTATTTACATCAATTTAATTGATCCGATATTCATTGTGTAAATATATTTACTCGCAAACGTTCAAAAATGTATAATTCTCAAAAAGACATCCGTTTATGAGCCTTAAATTTTAATAGCCAAGTCATGATAACGGAATACATAAGTACTTCCGTCTGTGTATTAATTTAGTGCTTCAATAATCGTGATGTTATCGAGATCGTGATGATATGATACTAAGGAAGATTGTACAGAGAAGCCTGAAGTAAACATATTTTTACTTATAGCTAGGATGCTTATGCTAGTGCATTAAACTTTAAAGTTTTGGACATTTCAGGTCCGAGCAAACCACAAAACGTCTTTGCAATATAATAAAAGATGTACCTAATCTAATCTCTATATTAATACGCATATACAGACAGAAACAAATACACAGTTGATAAATGATCTTGTTATTATAACGGTCGGCAGTGCTGCATGATTTTCATTTCGAGGTCACTATGTATGTATGTACATCGCTGTGAAGCATGTTACACGCTTCACTCAGACGTCCGGACGGAATATGATACGATCATTTTTTATCTATCAAGTTTGGCACAACATTTTTAGCGTCTCTTTTGAAAGTCCATGCATACTCTTATACATAATTTTCGTATTTGAAAATTGAATGAACCTTAATTGCTTACAGAATTAATTTTTCAAAGTCAACAACATCGAGTATTACGATGTGCCTTCGTCAAGGATGGCATGGAACACGCCACCACATACATAAATACTTAAGCCGACCTCATCTTTACAATATTATATTTCTAAAGTAAGCGATATCGCAATGCGCGTCTTTTGGTCAAGGTAATAAGTTTTTATGACTGCATCCGTTCAAATTATTCAACAGAAAGGGATCGTACGATTTGCGTGATGTGACTCAGTCCCCGCCGTTCCCACAAAGGTATTCGCAGGAAAGACTTATTAAGCTATTATGTATGATAATGTCCGTGCGATCAAGTATTTTAATGTTTTCAATGGACTATATAGAGTACAAATAAATTAATTTGTTCACATGTCTTTATTTCTTATTCGCTAAATGCGTGTTGTTACTTTAAATTTCATAAAATCCAATTACTTATTCAAATCGGACTAGGATCTTAATGTAACTCAGTGCATAAACACAGCCTATATTTAATACAATAAAGCGGGCATAACTGTTAGTGTATGTCAATAAACACAGGGTGTCCGGAGCGGATACATTAGATGGTGGTTCGTCGAAAGAAGGCCGCGCGGCGACCTTCCGAACGGTGGTCGTCGAGCGTTGACCGAGCGCCGTCGGCCGCCGCCGCCTCGGCGCGATCAGTGTAATTAAGTGCCCTGTTTTACATATCCCAAAAGTTGTTCCTTTCAGGTAGAGACGACTTTAGCAAATAAGTAAAAAAAGCAATGTTCATGTGACGCAAACCATGGACTCCTAAATAATTCGAAACATATATGTATGTATGTAATAAAGACAAAATTATACCGTAATAAAGTTATTGTATGTAAATTGGTGAACAGGTTACATATCCAAAGTAACATTTATAATTATTTCGCAACGAAAATAGTTTACTTATGAGGACATATTATGTATCTAGAAATTATTATGAAATATTAAATATTTTCTAAAATCAATTCAAAATTTTTATGATAAGTCATTATATTAAAATACATAGGTATATACCTATGTACATTTGAATTCATTCATATGAAATAAGATTTCAAAGTTTATTAGATTAAACTAATAGCTGTTAAAAGTATCGTATGTTCATTAACACGTAATCAAGAACTTACACCTTTTTTTATGTATGACATCAGTGAATTGCGAGTCAGTGAATCGTTCTGCGTTAAATAAATAAATTAGCAGTCGGTGGCCGCGGTTCCTGCTAAGTGTTGTGTATGCAACGATATTCTGGAAAAGCTCCTTTTGGAAAATTGCAATTAAGTCCCAATTAACAACTAGAGGTAGACTGATTAGTTTGAGTCGGCATTAATGCGGTGGTTAACGAATATGCTACATTTCTTATGAATAAAAGATATCAATTCTGGCTTTTCGACATAAAAGAAGGTACTGGGACGCCTTCTAGAAGAAAATTTAGTCTTGAATTTGACGAAGGCAGATACTCTTTTTATTCTATATACTGCTGATTAAAAAGTTAGTTACAGCAAGGCGATTATCTATGTAGATATATTCAGTTTATCAGCGTGGTTTCTTAAAGGCTAATATACGTTATTCTTGACTTTTGTAATATGGCCGTATTACTAAGGTACTCACGTAGAAGAGAATATGTCCAAAAAAGATTTATACGACGATTATCTCTCACTATCAAAATAGGAAATAAAGGAAGTACCGTTCGTAAATGAACCTAGAGTTCATGCAAATAAATTAGGTATATATTCACTTCTTACTCAATCATACAGCGCATGTATTAATTAAAAAAATTGCGAACTAAAGTATTAATAATTGGTAAGATTTATATAGCAGTACCTACTAATATTTTATTTATGTATATTAGGAAAAAAACAACAATAGTAGGCAGCTCAATAACATTGTAACGTGCTAAGAGAATGTTTAAAAATACAAATGTAAGCAGTACCTGTGTCGTATAATTGTGTAGATCTGCACATTGAGTTCGATACCGTGCGGGTTATGTAAATTATTTATCACTACAATAAATAGGCAATCGTTATCCTTATAATGCGAAAACAGTTTCTTAGAATAGTGATATGGTCAAGAAAGGAAAAAACGAACTAGAGTATCTACGTAGGTCTGATTAGTCATTAGTAGACACAAAATAATGGATTTCACACATATTCTTGTAAACCACCTTACTCATTAATATGTGCACATTGTCATGTTTGACATAAAAGGTATGTCTACCTTTTATTGCATTAAGCCATCAACCACACAAAATGATTATTTGCATATTTAGTTAGATTGCTTTTTAAAAATAATAAATACATTGGTTAGGCCGGCAGTTAATGTCGAACCGATATCTGCGTATGATCGCAATACCTGTTAGAATACAAGCTTGTAAAATTAACCAAGCAATCAAATAGTTTTTGTATACAATCTGTTGCTTACTATCTTTCTCCTTTACTTTACACGATCAATTCTTGTGTATAATTGGTTTCGCCAAAAAGCTTTAACGATTTTGAGGATTTTTTAAAAATTTAAATAATCTTTTACTACCTTATTAGATTGAGGTACTGTCATCTACGTGATATTCCGTATTCACAAAAAAATCCTTTTATATTTTTCATGTATGTAATGTAAGTTATTCGAAAACAGATGGCGCTGCTTTCCAAAACAAGTGATTCAAAAACGCTTATCTTTTAGTGTGACTATTTAAATAAAACTGTGAATTATGTGCATTTTACAATCATATTTTTAATCTTCTTCTTGAGCAAAATTTCCCCCAAAGGTATCGTTAGAGCCGTTTTCAAGTACCTTTTTCTATTGATAATAAAATAACTTTCCTAGTTTACATTTCATCACAGGTGTTATTTATCAATGAAATTATTTTATTAAGGAAATTTAGTTTAGTTTTACAAACTTACAAAACAAATTTAGTTACAAAATTTAGTTTTACAAAATTATTAGAAATCATGCCATAAGTCATTAAATAAGATAATGATTTTTCCTTATATCGAGTAAAGCAAGTGAGGGATGATCGGTCAATTAAAATAAATCCAAGTTTAGTATTAATAGAAAAATGTGCTTACTCATAGAGGTGTAAGATTTGAATATACGGCTGACTTTAATTTGATTAGTGACACCTCAAAACGCTGTTACTTTTACTTAGCACGTCTTTTTATTCCTTGCGATATACATAGGTACGATACATAACCATCGCGTGTGGCAATTTGGTAATCGGCAGCTCGAAGCAAGAGCGAGTCACATGTATCGTGGTCGTGACTATTGGAATTCATGTTTACACATAGAGAGTAATGCCCTTTGTTCCTTGTTTTGTTTCAAAATATTGGACACCGTTTCATTTAACACCAACTTTCAAATTACGTGTATATTGACTTGTAACGACATGGAGAGCGGCTGCAGATAAAGCTAAAATTTTTGTTCGTTGTTGTGTGTTACGCAATAGAAGAATATGGACGTAAATGAAACGCTGGCTCTGCCTCTGATAAGGAAAGCGTATAAAATTAATGACACACTTCACTGATATTTTGCTTTACGTGACACCTGTTACAGTGTCACTATAAGGGAAATAATATTTTCAGATGTCACAAGCAAGATACAAGGTACGAAATTTAATCCATACGTATTTAATAAACTTCCATTATTAGATAAAATATATAGGTATTCCTTTGGGGCAAATGACCTATCATTGAGATGAGTATTTACCAATTATTTTATTAACGTTTTCGGATTGTCTTTAAGCGTATAAATGAAAAAGTTTTGAACTTGTATTTGAATATGAATACGAGTACATACAAATCCCATGGAAGCAGTTTTGAAGACCAAATTAAACTCTGACGCCGTAAAGCGCTTGTGAAATATAATTATTTAGTATTTAATGTGTCAATAAGCTAATAGCATACCAGAGATCATGTTACGAAGTTGGATACCCGTTTGGTGAGTCCGTATTGAACAAATGGAGGTGTGCAAGCGCACTGCATAAATTCTACGCAATGTATGCGCCAAAGTGGGAATGCCAATGAACTTAGGACGGCTATTGACAGGTATTGCGTTAAGACAAATAGACGTTCCGGCGGCTGAGACAGACCTCCGTTCACTTGACCTGCCCACCACATACATGCGTAGGTACCTTATACAACCACAAGCCTCCTGAGAACTTCTATGTCAATACCCGGCGAAAGTAAATAAAGAATACTCATAGGCAAGTACCTAATTACTTAAGTCTAACCGTGTAGATCTGTAAATTCTGTCTTTTGAGGAAAACTTAGAAACATGACGAGTCATTGCTCGAGAGCAATGTATATAGTATAGATATACAAGTATATGAACTTGTAAAGTGAGCCGGAATTAGGGCGCATTTTTAATATTTATTGTCTAACATACTTCCCATGTCGTCAATTAATTGTGTTAGATGATATACATATGTACGAGACGATTTGATAGAGGTCTTGTATACATGAACTTATATGTTGGTACTTTATATAGGTAATATACACAGAGAGGTATATGAGACTTCCCACAAATTCGAGATATAATTAAAATTACTGCTTATTACAAAGCAATTTCTTTATTTTTATTTAATACATAATATGTATTCACATTATGAATAAACAGTTGTTTAAAACATGTTTTTGTACATTGCTTTAACTTTTCAACGCGAAGACAAATTAGTCCAGTAAAGGCTGTGCAATATTGAGCATTGTGATAATATGACAACGTTAATCTGCTTCCTTTAAATATATCCTATCTGTTCTCGTCGCGTACGTCAGAATGTTGACAAGTACCGTTTCGTGGTGAAGTTGTGGCCATCCTGTCGCCTGAGGTTTTTTTCCTTATATAAATGATAACATTGAAAATATAAAATTTACATATCTTTTTGCTATGTGCAAGGTACCCCGATGTGTAGAAGCTCAAAGGCATTTTTTTATATTTATTCTTGTGGCGTTCGATAGATGTATGTATGAATATGTAATTACAGTATACTAGGTATAATCGATCTTGCTTATCAAAATCAAGTACGGATATTATATCTACTAGTATTATAAATAAATGTGAGAGTTTCGTTTGTTTCTGGAAAAATGCTGGAAGCATTGAATGGAGAGTCATGGCTGGGAATAAAGTGAATAGGGCCTAAATACATATACGTACGTATTATAATAAATCAGAGACGTACGTAAGGAAGGCCAGGTCGAGAGTACTAGTACCTTGAATAAACGAACCCGTATGCACCTTTGATGAAAGTAAAAGGCCAAAAAAGTACGTCAGAACTGTGGCTGGTGGAAATCCTTAGGTGTTCGTCTACATTGCACTGTACGCGAAGATTATTTACACATTTTGGTAAGACACGGATGTATAAAAAGCCGTGTATTATAAGAAAAACATGCGGAATGCGAGAACCAATTTCGTAAGCACAATTTAAAAGTCAGGTTCTTTCACTTGCTAACCCTTTATTTTGGTTTAAGCCCTGTATAGTGATCATCGATATGTATATATTGTGAGTATATCACTACATAGTATAAAATAAAGTCGCTTTCTCTGTCCCTATATCCCTTTGTATGCTTAAATCTTTAAAAC
>DWQT01000409.1:0-23257 GCA_018244895.1 Myscelus amystis hages | reverse complement strand
GCAACCAAATTTAATTATATTACATATGGTCGCCACGAACTAAATTAAAAGTCTTGATTCGGCGTTTTTGGCAATGGTTCTTAAAGCTGTATTTGTTTATTTGTAATGATTAGAACAAGTGTGTTCTTAGCATCGACTGAAAGAAAGGCGTGGTCTGGTTGCAAAAATTGCGACCCTAAATACGTATGTATATTAAATCTTTATTAGCTTCTAGTAAAACTTAGTGTCTTGTTAATATTATAACAGCCGATATTGAATTTTCCAAATTACAATTAAATAAAAAAATGGTAACATATTTTTAATAACTTGAAAATCGACTGACCCTTATTATAATTTCCTTTTGAAACATGGGTGGTAAGATCTATTCTGTTACTGTATTAAGTATGTATTTATAATTGCAAGAAAATGTAATTAAGACCTGTTTGTCGTTGTTTATGATTGCGTACATTTAGCGTGTATGGCTCTAAAAACGACTCTATCATACGTCAGAGGTTTTGTTCCGACTAGCTTTGACCTCACTGTGACGCAGGTTCGCTATGAGTACCTCTAGGTTTGCGTTCTTCGTTAACCAAATCGATACTTCTATACTAATAAAAGAATCTTTGTTACATACAAAGGACTGGATTGGATTGAAATAAAATGCTATGATTTATACAAAGACAAAGACATTTATTTGCACAAATATGGGAACATTTAAAGATGTTACAAAATTATTATTACAGTTCAAACCATATTTTGCCTTTTACGGCGTACAAATTTGAGAATGTAATGTAATTTACAACTTCTTATATATCAGTAAAATACATTAAAATAATACACAATGAAATGTATGCTAATAGATAGTTACCATAAATATATATATAAAAAAACAGTTCAAGCTTTTATTTAAATTGCAATTTAATTTGTGTTTAATAGAATCGTATTAAATTAGTGTACATGGCTCGCACGCTGATGATGATTTACGTATGTACTCGTAACTTGCTTGATGGATCAAATTTTGTAAGTGAATATGCGCCTTAATGCAGAATTGGATTGAAATTTTGCAATATGCCTTTAGTTTAGATGACAATGCACGATTAGCTTAATAACGTGATTCTATTTTCAGTATAAGAGACGCCTCAAAATGGCGGGCGTACAATTTTGTATCCAGCTTCCACGATATATGGGAATCACATAAAAGGTATTGTTGATAAGAATACGAAAAACCAAATGAAGTTTCTCCAAATTCAACATGGCGGCCTAAAAGCTGGTAAAAAAATGTTTTTCAACAATAATTTATTGTATTTACGAAAATTATCAACAATAAACGCATTTTACTTAACAAAAAAATTTTACAAGTATTTAAAAAAGTATTTCACTAATAAAATATTATACATTTATAATATCTATCACTGAATGTTATATGCAGAATCGCCGATTATTTATTATCTGTTGGTCAGTTACGTAGAGGTCGTTGCACTCGTGCAAAACCTCCATGACGTCAGTGTCTGTAATACATTTCGCGAAATGAACTGTTAGTGCCGGGCTTGCGTTTCTCGTTCTGCCGACTCAGTCCAAAGTCCGCGTCAACTTGATTAATAGTTGATATGTTAAGGCTATATTGAACGAGGGCTTTCATTAGACATCGGTATTAAAGTAACGGTATGATATGTATAATACAACAATTATGTAATATTATGGATTGTAAGTAATAAACGCAGTGGTTGGAAAA
The DNA here is from genome assembly GCA_018244895.1 of Myscelus amystis hages. Lineage (NCBI taxonomy): Eukaryota > Metazoa > Arthropoda > Insecta > Lepidoptera > Hesperiidae > Myscelus > Myscelus amystis. The sequence continues at coordinate 21,546 of DWQT01000409.1, read as the reverse complement.
CAGCCTTCAATTCCAGAGGTCTGGGTTCGATCCTGCCACGCATTTGTCACATGTTACGTGCGTTTTATAACTAAGAAAATAAATATCACTTGATATAACGGTGAAGGAAAACATCGCGAGGAAACCTGCACACCTTAGAGATGTTATAGAGTGTATAATATTTTCTGAGGTGTGTATTAAGAATTTTCTAACGCATTTGAACTTTGACAAACCACTATTGACCTGCATAATCTTCACCATCCTGAATTTAACTTCTGTCCAATCCCTCTTGTGGTTACGATGGAAAACTATTAACGCATACCACATTTATTAACGTCTACTCATGCACATCCGGTTTCGATTAACGCAGAATAACGCCCGTGCGTCATGAAAGTAACGAGTAGCTACTGTTGCCTCCAAATAAACTCATTAACGAGTACATATATGATATATGACGTACTGTGTAGGGCGGTATATGCGTTAGGGCATTGTTAAAAGGATCGCAATCTAGTCAAGAATAAAGCCTGCCTTACAAAATAATCATTTATAAAAGGGATGAATTTCGAGCTATAAAATTGAATGTAGTTCTATTTTTAAAATGACTTACTATTCATATTTATGTGATGGTGGGTTTTATAGTACACAACCCGTAGAAATACGTATGACTAATATTAATGCCTTTATTTTTTCTGAAATCCAAAATAAGCAATTAAGTACTACTGAAATGTTAATTCATATTTTTACCTATAATAACTATTATTATCAATCTGTAACTCAAAATCTATTTTTATTTACAGTTGGCGCGCTCAGTAAGTGTTTTATTGTGTTTGCATTTTTGATAATTACCAAAAATGCTTAAAGCTACTGCTAATCTATTGCCTATGAATCTAAATTGGTGTTACCAGTAAGTACCTGTGTCACTTGCCGCCGCTTGCGTTTCTAGTCTGCTGTATTATGCTGCCTCTTGAGGCTTTAGGGCGAAGGTGGTGAATTAGCTTAGCAATATTAATAATAACAATAATTTGAGACGTCACTTGATTGGTTCTTGAAGGCATATAATTAAAAAAAATCGCTAAATAAGTATTTAGTAAAATTGATTAAAATAGAGTTTATTTTTATGGTTTATGGGCAATAATGTACGAATGTTTCTCAAATTTGTACGCCGTAAAAGGCAAAATATGGTTTGAACCAATAACTTTGTAACATCTTTAAATGTACCCATATTTGTACAAATAAATGTCTTTGTCTTTGTCTTTGTGTTTGAATAAAGAATGTAATACAGAGACGTAAGCACCTTCCGGTTGGGGCTGAGGTTTTGCGGCGGGATCTGCAGCGTGACGCTGAAGCGCGTGTTGCGGCGCATCTCCTCGGCGAGGAAGTTGGCCTCCTGCACGAGAGAGTTGGCGCGCAGGATGTCGGCCTTCAGCCGGCCCAGCGACCGCTTGAACGTGTCGTCGCGCTCGGCCGCCCAGCGCTCCACGCGCGCCGCCGTCGTCGGCGTGCACGCCGCCATCTTGCCTGACAGTGTTCGGACGCGTAATGACAACGGACACAAACTTTCATATACACAAGCTAAACTATGTTTACTATCGATAAATTTGATGTTTTAAGAGTCAAAAATATTTATTTAATATATTTTTGTCAGAACTTACCCAATTTCAGTGGATCGTAAGAGTACGGCGGATATGGAGTCGAAGGGGACAATATGTTTCGCAGCTGTTGGAACTGTCTTTCGTATTCCTGTCTCTGTTTCTCCAATGCCACTGTGAATAAAAACATATTATTAAACCAAATTTAAATCCGTGTATAGGTACGTACTTTAATAAGACGGATTATTAATACTTTTATAATACGACACAAAGAATAAAACAAAGACTTAGTTTAGTCAACTGTCTAGATAATTTGTTTGTAACCGATAAACAAATATTTTATCATGTGATCATTATTTCCTATCAAATTAAAGTATAACAATGGGTATACCCTGCTTGTCCTCCTCGTGCTGCTTCTCGAGGCGCGATATGGCGGTCTGGATGGGGTCGTTGCTGAGCTCGTTCAGCATGATCTCGTCGCGCGCGAAGTTGTAGTCGATGGGCTGCGCCGGCGTCTGCGGCTCCGACGCCGCCGCTGTGCCGGGAGGATACAGATTGTACTATGTAGACTACAGAGACATTCAAACGAACAACAATTACTTATGATCATTATATAAGTACAGTGGGAAACAAACCCAAAACGTATGAAGGAGTTATGTTTGTAGTTTTTAGAAGAAAGGAAGACATAAAAAAGAAATACAATCTTATCCATAATACATGAACCATAAAGCTGCGACCAATGTACTTATTGACCCAAAATAAACCCAATTTATAATTTTTGGGAAACTCCAGAAACTAATTACAATACGAATATTTTTGTTAATATAAAGAGATATGTTACCGGCGGCGTGTTCCCCGCAGACGGCGGCCAGCTTGGGGCAGTTGACGCGGAAGAAGTGGTGGTTCCCCCAGAGGATGCGGTCGGCGTGGCCGAGGCGCACGCGCGCGGCGGCCGGCGCGCCGTTGACGAAGCAGCGCGCGGCGCCGCGCGGCTCCATGTGCAGCGCGCCGCCCTCCACCAGCAGCAGGCAGTGCTGCGGCTGGATGCCCAGCCCCGACAGCTGGATGTCCGCCGCGCTGTCCGCGCCCACCAGCGTGCGCTCCTGTCGGAGCCCAGTCAAACGGTATCGTGATTAGTTAATCAAACACAAAATTGGGCAGTATGATGAGTTCATCACACTACCTCATTTTGTCAAGTAATATGGTTTTGTATCGGAACTTTAGAAAGGGTTTTAACTTATTGAGTTTAATATCAGTCTTCCAAAACTTAATCAAACCTACCAAGAATTCTCTATAACCGTATTTGACGCTAACAATACGTTAACTCATCACACTATATATTTTTATCGACTAATTAGGTTTTGTATCGGAAGCTTAGAAAGGGTTTTAGCTTATTAAGTTTAATACTAATCTTCCAAACCTTGTTCAAACGTACCAGGAGTCCTCTATAACGTTTTCTAGGGCTAACAATACACATTTGGCTAAAGCCATGGATTACGGCTTTGAACTATTTGATTATAATGCACAAATCATAAGCAGCGGACGGCAATAAAATGCCTTTTAAGAAAAAAGAACCTTTATTATGTGTAGCCTACAAGGCTCACTGCTGACTGTAATAGTATTATAGGAGATTACTCTGAATATTTATTATTCGAATGTACTTTATAAGGAGCTTGCCTTTAAATAGTACACCAGCAGCTCATTGAGCGAGGGGTCCGCGTTCAGGTTCACCAGGTAATACTTGTTCTTCTCCACTTTGATGCCGCTCGCCTGCACGCTGATGCCCATCTTCTCCAGAGCTTGCTGCCTTTCACTTTGAACTCGACCTGAAATTATGAATTGAATTTAAAACATACTTCAACACCCCATAAATAACCCATAGAAACCCATAGATCATAGAGTACGATCATCTCAGTGCTCAGAAATAGCAACATAGCCATGACCAATGTTGAATAGCACGGATACTGACTAATCCTGACCAATGATTATGATTTAACAGCTATTAAAGTTAAAAATAAAATTCATACATTTGTATATACGTTCGGTCGTAACGTACCCGTTTCGACAAGTTTCTCCTCCCAAGTGCGGGACATCTCTTTCATCAGGTGTTCGCTTTGCGCCAACTGTTCGTGCACGTCCTCGCCCACGGGCGAGCCCTGGAGCAAGCCAAATTATAGTTAATAAGTTTCATTAGTTTGATATTTTTGTGATATTCATTGGAAATATCATTAGTATGTGATATTCATTAAAAACATCATTGGTCTGCTTTTTTTGTGGCATTCATAAAAACATCTATCAACATAAAGTCTGCTATCATTGTGGCATTAATGAAAACAAACTGTCATTCAATTTTGTGTATATATACATTATATTTGTGTTTGTTTGTCTTTCCTGACAGCAGGAAGTAAGTTCGTTACTGACGATGGCGTGCTACTGTTATTCAATTCAATTTTGTGTACATATAATGATGTTTTCTTTGCATGTGTGTTTGTCTTTAATATCTTCTAATAATAATATCTTAGGACAACTCCACACACGGCTATCTGATTCCAAAGTAGGCAATTTAATGCCTGTGTTATGGTAACCGGACAGCTGGTAAACATACATACATATGTACATATTATATAATACATGTATAGATATTTTAACAGAACAAACAAACGTGTTCATCACACAAATGTTTTTTCTGGGTGGGAATCGAACCCACAAGCTCCGGTTTCACAGTCAGGGTCTCTAACCGCTCGACCACGAGGCCAGTCAAACTCTCCCACTCAGTCAGCCTACTCCCTGGGTCTGGGTTCCAATCCTGGCACGCAACTCGGACTTGTTACGTGCGTTGTACAAATTAAAATTTAAATGTCACTCCTTATAATGGTGGAGAAAAATTTATGACGTTAATTTGTGTGAAATCTGTCAATCCGCTTTTCCCAGCGTGGTAAATTAAGGCCTAAAACCCTTTCACTATAAGAGGAAACTTGTGCCCAGCCATCAAACATATAGGAAGTTATTTTACAGTGATAATAAACGCGATTTTTCATGCCAAGTATTTTAATTTTTGTACATTGCCTCTATTTGTCACTAGTTTATACCACGTGATAGGCCTCATTTCTTCGTAAATGGATCACAGGATTCAATGTGATTGTGGTTGCGGTCTTCACTGTATTTTTACCGCTTAATGGATAGATACAGCTTACACCAGTTAACTTGATTTATTTACATGAAGACATTTTAGAAATTGTATGTAATGGAATTCTATTTTTATAACCGTTTACTCGTAATTATATCTTATTGACGGGCTGTGAATGAGTCTCGAAATTACGCTAAATCGAATACTATAACTGCGAAAGTGCGTTTGTCAGTTTGTTCTTCTTTCCCATAACCACGGTTCAGAGGATCAATGCGGTTTTCGGTCTGGAGATAGTTAAAGGGGTGAAGAGTGATATAGACTAGTTTTTTTCGCTGTTAAAAATCTAATTTCAACGTTCATAAACAAAAAAAAAAAAAAAAAACCATTCATGAGAATGAAGCGAGCTCCGGTGTAGCAAATTGTTTTCGGCGTTAGGGCTGTCTAATTTTCAAACATGGCCACTTTCAAGTATGTTTTTTTCCAATAAGGTTATTTTTGAAACCCACGTGAACTTTCTCAGATGTTGGCGTTAGGTATGAACTAAATCGTCTGAAGTTCAGAGGTCACACTTTGGTCATAAACATCCAGAATCATACATTCTCTTACCAAATCAGGTTATAATCGACATTAACTGATCCTCGAGCAAAATGGCTAGTGACCCAGATCGCAGTATGCCGGCTCAATTTCCACCCAGGACGAACTCAGTAATACGCATGTCTACTTGCATTGTATTTAGGTGAATTATTACCTATAAACTGTTTAGGTAGTATAATATAGTTTATTAGCTCTCTGGTTACCGTGGTAGCGTTGTAGTTTCTAATTAACTGGCCCTGAGAAACTTGACGAAAGGTATTATTAGATGAAAGTACGCGAATACAAAACACGCCGGTGCCGGAATTTCACAGACAAACTCGGGCGCTAGTACGATATGTTGTTTGATAGTTTATATTAATTTATAATTAGAGTGGCGGCGACATGTGCGATGTCTGTCGCGTTTGCAGTTTGTTAGCGGCGCTCGTGCACCGGGACTAGTTCCAATTTGAATAGTGTCATAGCGACGAATCAAACCAGCCAATTAAGATTGGTGTTACTAAAACTGGCTTATTATCCACTGGCCAAATTGGCTTATTATCCACTGGCCAAACTGGCTTATTATCCACTGGTCAAACTGGCCTATTATCCACTGGCCAAACTGGTTTATTATCCACTGGCCAAACTGGCTTATTATCCATTGGGCAAACTGGCTTATTATCCACTGGCCTCTAGCTCTGGCTGTTCTTTTGTGTATACCCGCGCTGAGTCTTCTAGCATATACGCCAGGGCCACTTCGTAGGTGCCAGTTTCAGTTCTGTTGTATGCGCGACCTTTGTTTAAGTCATCTCATTTTATTTTATTACATTAGCGGTGACCGAACTCTGACCTATGTTCGCAGGTTCGATTCCCGTCAGAGATATACATTTTTGTGACTGTTTCTTCTGTGTTAGAATGTAATAAAATTAGCTATGTAACTTTTAGCCATAACGCAAATGTTGAAATATTTCGTTCACAATAAATATCAAATTTCATATATGGTTGCATCTGGAATCCTCAAATACGACTTTCCCGATATATCAGGATGTATTGTTATTTTTCTAGAAGCAATCGCACCGTCGGACTGGGGGAAATGAAGGTCTTCATCACCTACAGTCCTCGTATAGATAATAATCCGATAGATAGTCCTAGATAATCAACCGATACCACCAACGAATTATTCCTTAACGTTTATTAACATAATTATTAATAACCTGTACATACACACAGTGTGATAAAAGTAAAACAGCGAAATTGGTCGCATTTGGTTTAATGATGACGTTTAATTTCATAACTTGAGCGGCCCGTGGTTTAAGCGAATTACAAGAAACGGTGGGCGATTTTAAGTACACGGGTACATGTAGGTACATTGACGTAACTCGACATCAAAGAATACTGAGCAATGCTAGACGCTTTCAAATCAAGTGAAGCTCTGCGCCCCATTCTATTCACAAACAAAGTTTAATTGAGTGGAATACAGATCCAGTTAAGTAGTCAAAGTTCGGAGTGAGAGTTGAAGTTTGAAGCGATTTAAATACAATTAAGTGCAATTATAACTCGCTTTTGTCTGCGCTATTGCTACCTGTATTTTAATTAGCGTGATAGCCTTTCTCGGATACCTTTAAATAGTCTAAAAGTTTTAAAAGACTGTCAATAATAATGATTTATGGAAATGGATAGCAATGCGCAATCTTGTGAATGGTTAAATTAAACGATATTATTTTGAGAGGGCATAAGGGAAGAGCTTCGCTTTTTGCTTTTTTGTATACATTAGCAATTGGATTACGGACGGACGGCGCACCGTGGCAAAAGTATCGTCTGTGGATAAGCAGGCAGCCTGCTAGCGGCGCTTTGGGCCATTTTTACGTAAAAGTTATGAAAAATCCGCGGCAAACGCATTCGAAATTCGAATCTAACAACCTAATTTGCAGTCATATGATCTCATGCGATTTTTTTATTATTAACTGACATACAGAAATCGGTGGATGGTTCTAGAAATCCGCATTCTCGTTAAGAAGTGTTCGCGATTAATGTGTCGTTAGCTGAAGACGCGAAAGTACTGTAACTTTTCAAGTTGCTCTGCACTCTGCATAAAGCACACAAGTTTTCACGCGTGCTAATTACGTAACAGCACTACTTCAGTATTTGTTCGGCTCTTTTCGTTAAAGTTAGCGAGGGCACAACAATGGGACTGATGCAACTATACGATACACTCTTCCTGTTCCTACCTTCCAACTATGACGCTCGAAAGTAGGTTGACTAATTGGGTTATAATTGAAATCAGGATGCAGTGTCCAATTTAGTCCACCTATTTTTTTGTTAATTTCTCTCATGAATAAATACGTATTTATTTATCTCATTAATTCAATAAATCCCGTGCAATTAATATATAACATTATTTATATAAAATAAGGAGCATGCTCGACAAAGACATAAACACACTGTTTAAAGATACCTTGACAAATATTTGTTCTTGGTGAAGAACGTATGAAAACCATACAATCGTGGGCAACCTTGGACTTCTTAACCTTACTAAGTATGTAGTAATAAATACACAAACCGACAGTTCTTTATTGGCTACTTGTTGATTTGTCGATGCCGTGATTATCGGATTATGCAAAATCGCGTGTAATTCACTTTACGATTATGATAACGATGTTGCTATAACAAACTGCGTCCATATTATTAGAACAGATTAGATACATTCGATCGTGACAGCCTTTGGGCAAAGTCGGGTAGCCACTTTATCATGTAATCAATTGACAGTTCAGTCTGTCATTACGTATGTAACGGGGTCCTTGGTGCAGTCGGTAATGAACCTAATTGATGGCGATAGTTCTTTATAACGCAGCCTCTACCTAATTTGACATTATAATCAACGAATTCTTATTGACAATGTTATACTGATTAGGTATTGAGCATAACTGTGGGGATAATAGCCGCAGTTGCTGAAATTGTAATGAGAAAAATGTAAATTTGAAAACTAGTTTCCCATTTGACTTTTTGGCGACCTAATATGCTTATCGATTGAATGTTAGAAAATTTCTTCAAAATGTACTCGCAATGTTCAATGTTCTATTTTGGATACAAAGCAAACATGCGATAGGCACTTTGAATACAATTTTAAAATTGGAATGTATTTGTGAAAATAAAATTTTTATCCATCATTTATTGCTATTTACTTGTAAATCTAATGTATAATTTCACATATAGAATTCCAATTTGGATTATCGACAAAAATTATTAAATTCCATCATTTTATTGCTTCACAATAATTTGAATTTATGTTTGATTAGATCAATATATTCCGTAATAGTTCGTTCCTATTGTTTTTGCATGAAATTAAATATGATGTACAATTACTTCCATAATAGTGATTTACATTATAAAATTCTTACACGATACTACGAATAATACGAACTCCTCATTTCGAACCGTATGACGGATTGCATGAAATTGACTGACTAATATAATTCTAAGCCCGTTTACTCGCATCGATTGCCACTGAAATTAGTATGCGTGTGATTAAACCGATTAAACCGTATTAAAATAGGATAATATAATCTGCATTCATGAAGATATGGTATATTATACTCGTAAATTGAATTTTAGTTTGTTTATTGCGCGTCGACCTGCGCTATTATTCTTAATCTAATTGGATGGGGACATCAATTGAGCAGAAATACAAAACAGTAAATAGGAAAAAGGAAAAAAAAAATTCTTATTACTAACCTCCTTCTTTATCGTAATTATAAATTAAAAGTATTAATAAAAAATTTGCTCTTACATGTTGCTTCATAAGCGTTGCTTAGTTAAATTAATAAACAAACGTTCGATGTGAATCAAACGTTGTTCAACATATACCACACTTAGATATAATTGTTAAAGCTTAACTAAAAACGTGCAAAACATTGTGATTTTACATTTCTAAAGCCCGTGAGTTCGTCCAGCCTCGAAGAGGATCTCTTTGTGCTATGACAAAGGCGGAGGGGTCACATATACTCCTACATATTCGTTGGACGATGCGAAACGTAGATTAGAAATTATCAAATTCAATTCAGACTTAACACTCTTAACGAATACAATACCATTGTGACTATATTTGAAGAATTTTGAAAATGGAACGCTTATTGTGATAGTTATAAAACTGCGCCGTAACGAACTGAGTCTTCGCGCCGATCCATCCTTGCGTACCTGAAGTTGGTTAAAATTATAACGGCGTCCGTAGTTAACTAAGGAAACTGGGGACTTACCTTCGTTAAAAGTTTATATCCAGTACTTCCAGCATAATTGTAATTGGAATCTCAAGAAGCGTTCATTATGAACAACAATAGCTAATAATAGCAATTCAGTACGTGCAACGCTTGTCTATCAAAATTCCTTCTATGTTTTTTTTTTAAATAATATGGAAGTAGAAGACGAGCATGCAGTCCACCTGATGGTAAGTGACTACTGCCGCCCATAGACATTTATAGTCGACCCCAGATAACATTAGATTCCTATCTCAGGTCGACCACAGATGCGCCTCTACCTCTGAGGACTATGTTGGAGTGCCTCGAAAAAGTATGTCTCCCTTACCACACCCTTCAAACCAGAACACAGTAGCGCTTAACACTGCTGCTATAAGGCAGAAATAGGTGTGACGGTGGTGCCGCCGGAGTCGAACCACAGAGGGTTATACCACCTTGTATCTACCTGTCTCTACGCCAGACTAATCCCGAACGGAGTAGGCAGGGAGTACTAAGTGTCAAATATCTCTAACCATACGACAGATGTTTTTACTTATGTTCTATTTCAGTACTTTGTATTTTTTTTCAAAAACAGAAGTAATTAGAACGCGGTAATCAGACGATACGTCACGTCACGTCGTATTCGTGTTTAATTAACTTTTTATAGTTGAAAATGGCGCGCAATGTTAATTCGTTTGTTCGCGCCATTTTGTAGTTGCGGTCAGGGCTGGCGCGAGGCAGTGGTTGCGGTCGCAGGATTAGTTTAGATTTGACGGCGCTTAGAATGTTCCTCACGTCCCTAATTTTGTAAAATTGTTGCTGCACTGTTCCACTTGTTATTTAAACGGAGTGAAATTAAAATGTTTACGTAGCCGTTTTACTCGTTGATGCCAATTGTTCCATTATTCAACCCATTTAGATAAATGTACATATGTAAGTATACCTACAGACATTGATATGGTATGTCATTTAAGCCGTTATTGTTAGTATTAATATATTAAGCTAATAGTTACGTGTATTACATAAGTTGACTAAGTGTACAAGAAAACAATGTTCCACTAGATTAAGGTTTCTGCAAAACGTATAAAACATGATATGCACCAAAACATTGAGTTATGTCGCAGATCGAATATGACGAAAATGACTTATTTTTGGTAACATTTCGTTGGGAGTAAATGTCTAAACGTACATCTAGATTGTCATGTTAATTGGTTTGTCGGCGCCATACCCTAGTTGTGGTTGCTGGCGCTGCGCTTTGGTTCGTACTCCGCTTTCGTTGCTCGGTTTATCGCTGAAATAATTATAATTTTTGTGACAACCCTATCGTCAATTTTACAATGCAGTGACGATAACCATCTTCAATGTTGAACAATTACTAATATACCGAACTAATAGAAAAACTGTGGTACGGTAAGGTTGTCGAACGTGTAGTAGAGCGATGAGGTGGTTCCGTACTATTCGAGCAGGCGCTGGTGGAGCCGAGAAAGAATGTAAGCGTATTCCAACAAATGGCATTTTAGTCGTTTGAAAGCCGGCGTAACCCTCTGTCGTCTGCGAGGCTGATGTGTGATCCGTAATGGATTCTTTTTGAACAGACAAAAGGTTATTGCTCTTCAGTAATTGTTACCACTGTATATAATCAAGTTTTTACAGATAAATTTAGTACAAAGTGCAGTGAACTTTAACTGTATGTCGGTACAAGAATATACCGTGATTACAATTTTAATCACAATAATGTAAAATATACGATAGATTACAATATTTTTACTGTTTACACCACTGCGTAACAAAGAAGAGCGTACGACAAAAACACAAATGGCGTCCTTTTAGCTTTTATCTATCTCGGTGTTTAGGATTAGGTGCGAGTATCCAAAACACACAGCCAGATGACGTTATGTTAATTGGTTTGTTCGCGCCATTTTCTAGTTGCGGTCGGCGGCGCGCGGTCGCCGGCGCTGTTTGCCAGCGAACGTGGCCGTTCGTTCTGTTTATTTTTGACGTGATACGTTGCGAAACGTTTTGTCGCGAATTAAGGGCTTATTTAGACGGCTACAGGCAATTACGTGGATATTGGCGGTTGTTGATGTTGTCATAGCTCGGTTCGGTCAATTTATTGGCTTTTGTAAAAAAATGCTGTAAAACAACGTATAATTATAGGTGAATATAACATATAATCGTAGATGATTTAGAAGGTAAAACTAGTGTACGTACTTAAACAATTTTATGTTGTTTTTAATGCATTGCGCATCAACCCTACGCTAGAAATAGGTAATTAAACACGACACTGTTCGGCGCAGCGTTCGCGTGTCCAGCGCCGCCTCCACTGAGTTATCGTGACAATGCTTCAATTAAACCCCTTTTAAATACCTCATTTGAGCGACTCCATTTGATACTTGCGGCCAAAATATTTTACTTTATTACGTCATTTACATGGCAATTTGTGTTTTATGTCTTAACTGGTAAAGGGCAGCGCCTCTAGTGAGAAGTATCGACAAAGTTTCATTTCAAATATAAATTTCGGTTTAAGACCACAAGTCTATAATATCAAAGTATATAATTTTTATTTTATTTATCTCGTACCATTTTTATATGTTATCTTTTGTATTACTACCTACTTTATTTACTTGTTTATAGCGCGTGAAAAGGTACACTTTATAGGAAAAGTTCAGCCCCCTGACGTCACCTATATTCTGAGAGGGCATCAATTAGCCACATTCAAACTGCACATTAAAAGCCATAAAAGCAGCCGGCGAATGTAAATGCAAAGTTTAACCGCGACAATAAACTAGATCGTCCTAAACTAACGAATGGGTTCTAATTTCGAGAGCGGTCTTGTATTTAAATGTGTTCCGACTTAGTGACTTACGACCGATTTAACTTAGAAGACATTATCACATTTGCCCGTCGATATACGGTAGTCTTCGCTATCAACCATTACGTGATCTGATCATATTATGACGATAAAAACATGATTCATACCCACGTCTCCACAATAGTCCACGCTCTATGAAAAGTATGTTTTGAAATAATTGATCAGAACAAGTTATTGAACCTTTAAGTTACATAAGTTGATAATGATTTTGATCATGACGAAGACAGTGATGAGGATGAAACATTATTGAGACGAAATGTCATGGATCTGATCTATCCGTATACATGTTCCAGTTCAAGGCGAATTTTTGTTTCTGAGATTCATTTACTGACACGTCTTTTCTGTTTATTTATTTCCTCTTTCTGTAATATGTCTACATCTGGTTTCCTTACTAGTATCACCTTAAAATTGGTATAGATATATTAATTTCTATCCGTGTCTATATTTATTACTCTTCCTGACGTTTTGAATTTTTATGCTAATATTTACTGCATGAAGCGTATGAAATTTAATAAAGTACAAGTTGGAGTTGCAAAAAATAATTGAGGTAAATCATTACCCACTCCCATGTACAAAGACTGCAAGCTGTTTATATTATTTTCATAGAAACCAATTAAGTTATTCCGGCGCCATAATTCTGCTTTTAATTTGATTGTATGATGTTGAATAATCTTATAAGCGATTGTAATCCAATCGGGAAAAGTAATCTCCACACTCCTGCCGAAATCTCATTAGGGACAACGGCTTTACTTTTTTTTTATCTTAATTACGACCTTTACGAGGAATTTTAGAATTACGGCTGTTCTGGATTGAATCAGAACTCGATTTAAATAAGGCTTTTAAATCGGGTTCCATTTACTTATCCGACGCTTCTAATGGTAAAAGGTCTGTGTCTTTATTTGAATACCGTGTGATATAACTTAGCGCTGTCAGTCTTTGGTAATACATTTTTGCCTCTCTTCTTTGCCTATAAAATCCAATATTTCCAAGAATCTAAGGTAGGGATTATCCGGTTCTTTTTATTACTTGATGCAATTTCACTTTCAAATCTGAATCTCCAGATCTAGGTGTTTATAAATCATGATAGAAATATTTAGTTAGCGACTTGGTGATTTTTCTTTCGTTAGTTTCATTTATTATATTCGCAATTACGTGTTGTAGAAATACTACATCACCAGACACTTGTCAGATACTGTTACAATCACGTACGATATCTGTCAATATATTATGAACCCTGCTGTATACGGCGTAGAATCGAATTCTCGTAAACCGTGTATCGTATTCATAGATATCAATTTTTTCGTAACAAATCCTCGCCACAAATCTTCCGTCAATATTCGTATGTTATTAGATTACATGTGAATAGTGATGATCTTTTGTGGTGTCGATGTAATGTATTGCGCGTTTTTAAGATTTACCGCCGAGGGCGTCCTCGTATATTGATTATTACATTTGAAAGAAAAGGTAATAGTTTCTTTGTCTGCTTAACTATTCCTTGGACGAAATTGTCTCAATCTCAATCATTTTACTACGTTCCTTTCCTATTCTTGTCCTCGACTGCCGATTCATGTTATGTAATTTTTTTAAATAGACTTTGACCAGATTAAACCGTTCATTGCACATAGTAATCTGACTTATTACATGTACTCGTAATGTTCACTGTACCTTTAAATAGAAAATCAATATGAAACTCCAACAACAAAATATCTTGCCCTAAAATTGGCAGTTTAAAAAGTGGAGACACTTGGCGATCTTAAGGAAAACGAGTCTCTCACAAGCTCTTGGAAACTAATTTCTTATAAATGACTTACGCACTATGTTTCGTGGTACACGTGCACTTTAAAAGAATTTATTAGTATATCCATAGTATTAAACGGTACTAATGACAGATATTGTAAACCTACTAGTTTATTACTGTCACATTGGTACATTGGACAACTGATGTTTAGGAAATTCAGAAATCACTTGAACAGTATCACTGCGAGTACTATTGTGAAGGTGTTCACAGCATCTTCGTTTGTCTTGTAACTTTATTTTCTACTTCATTGCTTATTATTTTATCTTTGTTTACGTCTCCTTTCAATACAAGTTCGATGAAAGCTTTCCTTATATTGAGTCGCCCTTAACGACATAATATTGCTCGATCTTCATCTCATATTACTCTTCCGTATTAGATTATCCAATTATGATTAAGTAGCTGTAGTTAATACAGTTGTTAATAATTAATACCTGCATCAATGAAAAGCAAACGTAATTTTCTCTGTACCATTCCCGGCTAACGCTTGAGCAATAATTGTTTATGTGAGCTGAGTAAGTTTTTATTGTATTACGGGCCGTTGTAAGCCGGGTACTAATCCGTATTAAATGAGCCGACATGGATCACCGGGACTGCCAAATCCCGAGGTACAAATATTAATTAACCGCACAAACATATGTACGAACTATTTCATTTGTCGAGAGCGTTACGGTTTTACAAATTCAAATGTACTTATGAATACCAGACGTTAAGGATTTTTAATGTTTTAATTTTCAACCTTTTCTATTATTTCTCTGCTTGCATAGTTTACCATTTTGGTCAATTGCGTGGTGGCAGACTTCATACACCTTAGGGAACTTTATGGAGAAATTTGAGGCGCGCAGGTTATTTCACGATAATTTTATTCAACGTTTTGTGACTATTGTGTAATAAGTGTTAAGTAACTCTGAAAATTGAATTGATGTCTGTATGACTTTTTTATTTTCCCTATAATGGCAAGACCTTTTTTTCCGGCCTTTATCGGTCCGAATGCATAACTGAGTCTAATATTTTATATGCAAAGACTAATTCAAAATTATTAAGTTCATTGAACTTGGTTACAGATATCGTCTGTAATTTTCTAGATTCTTCTTTTAACGCTTTGCGTGTACGTAGCTGCAGGGCTAATGCTTAGAAAATGCTCACTTAACAATGAACATTTATGACAGTAACATTAACTCCGCCTGGCAACGATTTTTACTTGTAAAGAAGAAACTTCGCAAGAAACTCTGTAACGACAATTCCTTTGAAACGATAACAATATATTTTTACTACGAAACATTCGTGTGTAATATTGTGAGTGGCCCAAATCCCAAGGTACTCATATCATCAAGCGGTGACTTTAAGACACTGGAAACTAGATCCATTTGTCGAGTAAATACACTAAAAATGTTAGACCGAAAGGAGTCTTTCAATATTACCGAAAGATCTTAGAACAGCATAGCTTGTTATGAGATTAAATGTTTCATTACAAGTAATAAAGGATAAGAAAATATTAATAGAATCTTAAAAGAAAGAACAAAGACGATATAAACATTGTTACAGTATAGTCAACAAATACTTTAGAAGCAGTGACGGTTGAGAACACGCCTCCTACTCGTAGATTTCATTTAGCTTACAAAACAACTCGGCCTTTACACAAGCAAATACCTTTTACTACCTTCGTGGTTGATTCGGTAATAATCCGATCAGTTCAGTTAGAAATGTTTGTGTCAGTTAGAAACGTATTGATCAGGAACCAAGTAGTAGCTTTTTCTATCTAAGTGTGTCTATTTGTATTTGGTATGTGTATAAATTTAATAAAATTGTGTTACCTGTCTCTAGATATTTGAAATAAATGACTTATTAAAGTATTTTTTCAATCCTCTACGCTAAAGTGAAATGTACTGTTTTTCAGAAACCAAGTGCAGTGGAATAAGCCCAAATAATCGAATAATATTCCAGAAGGCTCTACACCCTTTAACATGATAAATCATAAAGATATTGTACAGTCCCGGGAAGCGATATTAATTAATCGTCAACTTTGAGAACTCCCTCAATTTGTCACGACTAAATCCTTCTGAATACTGGTTCGACACTGACGTGAAATTTATGGATAATCCATAACAGAAGCTAATTTTATTACTATACGCTAGTAAGGAAGTACTGAAATAGATTCTATGCTTGGTTTTTTATTTATTAAGGATAACATCAAGATCTGCATTTTGTTGCAGA
Source organism: Myscelus amystis hages (assembly GCA_018244895.1). Taxonomy (NCBI): domain Eukaryota; kingdom Metazoa; phylum Arthropoda; class Insecta; order Lepidoptera; family Hesperiidae; genus Myscelus; species Myscelus amystis. The sequence continues at coordinate 5,171 of DWQT01000409.1, read as the reverse complement.
TAATGCTCAAAATTGTCTTCTAATCATTTCAACGCGCTTATCTACATTCTGATTGCTTTCTTCATATTTGTATACTTTTCTTAATTTCAAACATTTCTCTTTGGTCGGTGAATTTCCTTTTGAATGTGTGAAAATTTCGTGTGTTTTGAATATGTGACATTGATTAATGGTAAATATTTGTGAATTAATTAAACACTATTCAATGACTCCTATAAACAAAACTGAGGTAGCATAGTTCATAAGTCGTTGCCCTTGAGAAATACGTTTGAAATAAGAATAATTTTGTATTGTATTTGAATTTCTTTTGTGATAAAAGATAGTTATCTGTCACTGGCTACACAATTAGAAGAATTACCGTGCAGTTAACGAAAGTTACCCACAAAAAGTCCAACAATAGACAAGCTTAAGGGAAAGCGGAAAACATTTATGTAGATTTGATTAAACAGTAAATGTTCGAGTGAATTTAAAACTTTGTGCGCCAAAGTTCTATTTCAAACAAAGTCACATATCAACAAACAGAGTCTTGAACGATTCACTTTCCGCATGATATTTGTAATTCAATATTTGAACCGAAAATTTTCTGCACATTAGCTGAATTCGCAACTTAAATAGCAAGAAACTTGGTCTATGACGATATAGACACTTTTTATGGTTATATTTAATTTTCGTTTTACGTATTGATTTTTATTTTATGTTGTTGCATAATTGAATCCAATACACGACCAGACACAATATATCTATAATATTATTGTTACTGAGTTGTCAATTAATTTTATTTAATTGACGGCTACGCTGTATATAGCATAAATATTATATTGAATATATTATTGAATAATTAAATTAAATAGAAGACAATATTATACACATATTTGCAATATTTTTGTTGACTTTGAGCGAATTTATACAGCGATAGTAAATATAATACTTTTCTAAACAAAAGGGATTCTCGTATTATCTATCTTTTTCTTTCTGAACATAACAAAGTCTGCACCTCAGCTAGACTGCGTTGTACGGAACATATTAGCATGTAAAATATACGAACGCTTTGTTAGAGCATAGCATAATAAACTCAATGGGATGTATCCAGGAAACAAAACGGCCCAGTTACTGGGATATCTTTTCCCCTTTTCCAGAGAATACTGGATCAAGATTGCTCGAGCTAGATTGTATATTTCTGCATGTAAAACATTTTAAAGTACGGCATACGAACAAGTTCATATAAATCGTTTCAAAAAGAACTATTTATAAAGTTTGTTGGAGCCATAACTGGTGGAAATCTTTAGCGGCTGCCTACCTTTAGTGTATAAAAAATAGTATTATTACTGATTTTCGAGCAGTTCTGTAAATAGAAGCAGTTAAATATTTCTTGTATTAGTTACTGTATTTTATATATGACGTGTTGTTCAGGATGCCGCAATTGGTATTTTAACCTTCTCATTGTTCCGCTGCTGGAAACGACTCTTCTCATATAATAATAAGTATTAAGTCCGTAATCGACTGTTTTACACTACGCTGTCGAAAAGTCGAAGGTGTGCAGATGTCCTCACGATATTATCCGATGTTACCACCCATCATCCGCATAGCGAGTGATGTTTAATTTTCCACCTAAAAATATTCAGTTTATTGAAAGATCTCGCTCAATGCAATATTGCAACGAATAAGTCTCATTCTCAGTACCAATGAACAGTATTAGTATGTAAAATATTTCCAAGCTGAGTTTGAGCGAAACCGAGTAGGAGTCGGGGCCAAATAGATCAGTTTGTATCCAGCGTTATAGGCGAGGGCCCAGCTGTTCTCTAAGGGATGTGCTGGAAATATGTTAATCCAAATTTAAATAGCCCATTATTGATACGTCGTACTTTTTATTTTTAGTTACTTATCTGTCATATTCTAACTTAAACAAAACAAAGCTACGAGCTAAAGATTGAGTATTATTACCTGCAACGGTAAAGAAACACATCTTCATAAAATATCTCAGTACCTAGAACTAACACAAGTTAGAATTCTCCGTAGTGTTCTGTTAAGCGTTTGATATGTAGCGAAAATAAAATAATGAGCTTTTCAAGGAATTCTGTCTAATTCGTTACATGCAAACACACACAAGAGAAGTATATAATTCAGTACAAACGTGGCAGTGTCAAAATACACGCTTTAAAACATTTATGTGCATGTTGTCAATACAAAATATTAGTTTCCAAATAGACATTTGAAGGGAAATATCGCACAGTTTCGTTTAAAATATCGTGCAGCTCAGTTGGGGCTCAGCGGAGCGAGGTGAGGGGACAAACTGGATCAGTTCCGTATCTCGCGCTCGCAGCGAGGAGCCCAGCTGTTCGGCGGGCAGACGCGCTGGATGTGGCAGGTATCGATGCTTCAGTTCAATTGAACTTCGAGAAATACAGTTATAAAGGTAGGCAACGGGAAAGCTGTTCGATCGCTCTTTCAGATTTAAAGTGTTTATAAAATGTTTATTGCAATGTGTACATTTATTAATTTAGTGTTATATACCTATTTATAAATGAAATTTATGAATCCCGAATTTTATGGTTGAATGGAAAGGTCGCGAGAAAACCCTTAGAATTTTGATGCTGTGAGGAAACCTGTATTTTGAATTGTCCATAACATTATGTAAGATGTTTGAAGTGTACCAATTAGCACTTGGTCGATATCTCGGACTAAGACTTTAACTTTAAATTCTGATAGGACACGCGTGTCCAGGAGTGAACCAATAAAAAGTATCAGAAAAAAACTGTACTCAAAATTTTATATTTCACTATAACTGAACATCACACTTACAAGTTTACATTCATAACAAAACGCCATCATAGAATGTTATATCTGCTTCCAGTAAGGGTAGTAAGCACCCCGCATTGGGAAATGTACGAGTACCTTATTTTTCGCACATTACCCTTCACGATTGTTCAGACCGCGTGACGGCTAGCCGTGTTTCGTATCGAAACCTTTCGCAAAGTAATGTAATGTAATGAACACGCCTCAACATGTTTTGGACGCACACGCGATAAAGATACACGATTAAAGTTTTGTATTGAACGGGTTATTGGGAGGTATATACAAATATAATGTTGTACAATCACGCTTATTTTCCATACGGGTTAGCAAATGGGACTGTCTAACTGTTTTCGCTACTTCTTTCATCAAAATCGTCATCATTTATTATAGGTATTCTTGACTTGGCCTTCATTATGTAATATTTTTAATTAAAAAACGCACGCCTAGGTCTAGCTTTTCCGGTTCTACTGTGAAAAAGAAACGTTTTCTTGCTTAAATATTACATTTTGGAATTCAATAAATGTGATTTGTTATCTGTTTATAAAGAAAATATTGCTTACAATCTTATAACAAATACAAGAGCGACTTACCTATATACTGCGGTGAGAAACATTATATAATATAAATAAATAAGTGCCTATCGAGTACAGAAAGCTCGTGTAATAAATGTAAAACGAACATGAATAATAATAGAGTTGTTTAAATACAAAGCAATAGAAAGGAAGCGAATTAGGAGAGCTTTATAGCTGTCAACGCGTATCGCGAGCCGCTTGAACACGCCAACTTGTCACAACTTGTTCCATTTTTAAAACTGCGCAACAGTAACCGTAATGTAATGTAATAAACACGTCCCGACTTGTTTCCAAAGTGCTTATATGAAACACGGCATGAGACCGGTTTTGTTTGAGTTGACGTAATGGTTACGGAAATGCTTTTTGATTGTGCCGCTCTAAACTTCAGCTAGTTCATAGCAGTTGGAATTTGGCGCTGCGGTGTGTTGAATACGTTTTAATGTGATATTCAGCGTAAAATATTCGCAGAAGTTAGCAGTTTTATTATTACTTCCCTGTTACAAATATTTTACGTCCTTAATTTAATATATCGCTTAAATGCCTCAGAAAAGGTTAAAAGGCTCCTACCTAATTAACTCCGTAATATGTTCGGCGGTTAATTAAAGTAGGTATCGTGAAATAAATCGCAAACATAATGCTATCTCCGAGGAATAATTTTAAAGCTTCATGTCTTATATGTTTTTATATGCTACACTGTTAAAATGGATAGCAACGAAAGTTGCTGCATTGCAGCAGCTAGATATAAATCGTTTTTATTAATTTAATAGTCGTATTAAAAACAGAGAACTGTTAGATTTATGAACCATTTTATTTTCAAATCAAATAGATTTTAAGGAGACATCATTTACGATCCAGTTTAGTCCTTATTAAAAAGAAAAGTCCCGCGCAGGAACATATTATATATTGATCAAGAACAACATTTAAGTATACATATGTTTAAATTTATAAACTTAGTGAATAAAAAAGTATTATTAGATCAAATTATAACTTGTATTATTAGATCAAATTTTAATCAAATATAATTACTTAATGAAATAGAAAGTTTTTTAAGTACTCAGACAAATTTTAACCTAGAAAGCGTGGAGTGAATAATATCGTAATTTTCGTTATTTACGAACATGTCCTTAAGTTAATTAATCGCTTAATTACTATGAATTCGGTTGACGGTACGACATTAAAATAGCTGTATTCACTTTACGTACTTGTTTCGATTTGTGTCAGAAATGTATGTCGGCAAACTAAATACATTTCAAGTATTTACATATTCATCATCCTGTATAAAATCTCGCATGAACTAAGCCGAACTATTCTTTGAGTGCTACTCGAACGCCCGGAAGTTACTGAAACGTTTAATAATTGTGAACTTACTTCGCATTATGGCGATAAAGCACACCCTTTTGTTTTTATCGCCGTGTAATACTCGCCGGTGTGGAATTAGTTATGTAGTTGTAACGTTTCCGTTGCGATAAGAAATACATTTTCTACGCCGATTAATTTCACCGTGAATGATTTTAATTTCTATTTATTATCGCCCCTCTAATTATACATGGGGTAGCATATTTCGTGAAATTTTCCGCGCTCTTGCTACTTTTTTTGAAATCTATATATACATAGGAGAGTTACAGCGATATATTGACTCATCACGATATCTGTAGAACCAGAAGACCTAGAGACTTGAAATTTGGCAGTAATATTCCTTTCGGCGATTAGAGGTCAACTAAGAACGGATTTTGCGAAATTCCACCCGTAAGGGGGGTTGCGGGGGTGTTAATTATAATTTATATAGCAAAGCAACGTTTGCCGGATCAG